>OLKM01000584.1:128934-154906 GCA_900291075.1 Melanogrammus aeglefinus
TGTGTGTGTGTTTTCTCTCTGGGGGCTGGCCAGCGGAGACACCTCCCCCGCCCTACAGCATGATGGAGACCACTCCTCAAGAAGACGTAAAGCCCAGCAACGCCCCGCACACACACAAACTCATCCTTTCCACCCCCGACCGAGGTAACACACACACACACACGCACACACACACACACACACGCACACACACACACACACACACACACACACACACACACACACACACACACACACACACACACACACACACACACCTTGACTATGGACTGACCTAACATTACAACGATTCAGTTGGTCAAACAGGTTTATTTGTTAGAGAATAGAAAAGCCACGTCATTGGATCAATGAGAAAGTTGCATGGCATTCCACAAATATATATAAAATGTATAAAATTCAGAATTCCGATTTTGGCCATTTGATCTTGGCCCACGGACCAAAACTGTCCAATAGACCCTTATTTTCAATTTAGAAGAGAGAAAACTTTTGCATCAATTTGAAATGACTGAATGCCTAGGCACCCCACCAATAACAGTGTTTTGACAAACAGTATTTTGTACACAATATCATTTAGTTGTTGTGCCAGGTCACACAACAGAGACCATTGTTCTTTGACAATCCAGGACATGCCAAATAAGGTCAATTTATCCTGTCAGTGAATATATCACATCAGAATATGATTGGACTCATTATTTTAATAATACACAATACAGTAATGACTATTAATTCATTATAATTATTTAACAATAAAAGTGGTTGTTTTGGAGAAAGTAATGAAAAGAACCCACTAAATATTTTGTCCATGACATAAAAAACAAATATGTGTGCTACTCTGAGCGTGTTTGCTAACACTCTGCGCTTCGCTGCATGCTACATCAAGCGTGTTTGCTAACTGTCCATGCTTCGCTGTGTGCTACGTCCAGCATGTTGCTAACTCAGTGTGCTACGTCCAGCGTGTTTGTTAACTCTGTGGTTCACTGTGTGCTACGTCCGGCGTGCTCGCTAACTCTGCGTGTTAGCTAACTCTGTGTGCTGATTCGCGCGTGTTTGCTAACTGTGTGCTTCGCTGCGCAGAGCTGCGGCCGGTGTGCTACGAGGAGCCTGAGTACTGGTGCTCCATCGCGTACTACGAGCTCAACAACCGCGTGGGCGAGACGTTCCACGCCTCGTCACGAAGCGTCCTGGTGGACGGCTTCACCGACCCCTCCAACAACAAGAACCGCTTCTGTCTGGGCCTGCTGTCCAACGTCAACCGGAACTCCACCATCGAACACACGCGGCGTCACATAGGCAAAGGTAAGCTGAGTGGATGCGCACGTAGACCTCTCATTAGAAGAGACGCAGGTTCGATTCAGACCTGTGGTCCCTGTGCTGCATGTCTTTCCTCTCACTTCACTGTGCTGTCTATCATGGATCAAAAAAAATATATACATATCATATACAATATATATATATATATATATATATATATATATATATATATATATATATATATATATATATATATACTGGTACTATATATATATATCCTTTAGATAATGTGTGGACTAGAAGTTCACATCATACATCATGTTTCCATATTGCTGGTTTGAATTGATCTGTTTTTATTACTTATCATTACTGTTCAGTAAAGTGATGGTTTGGTTGCCTGGATGATTAATGAATAATAATATGAACGATAATCACCCATCTGGAAAACCTCTTGCTCTAAAAGCTTGGTAGACTAATTCACCATTCCTCAATTGTGGTTCGAATTTGGATTTTGAAAAAACAAGCAATATATTATATTTAATAATACGATAGGTTCAATTATACCACTTTAATTATTTATACCTTTTTATGGAAGGCTCATCTCTCCTCAAAGCTTCAATATCTGGAAAGGCTTTAGAGCTAGTTTAGCGGCATTGAGATTTGTCCAGTTTGTTATAATCAGGTTTCTGAGGGCTGTCCTGCCAGGTAGAAATTGATCTCTAGAATCTGGAATGGTGTATGATTTCTATATAGATCATGTTTCCAAGGGTTACAGTAAACTGTGCTTTGTGAGAGGATTAGAGACGATTGAGAAATAGTCTGCGCCACACACACGTGTGTGTGTGTGTGTGTGTGTGTGTGTGTGTGTGTGTGTGCGTGTGCGTGTGCGTGTGTGTGTGTGTGTGTGCGTGTGCGTGTGCGTGTGCGTGTGTGCGTGTGCGTGTGCGTGTGCGTGTGCGTGTGCGTGTGCGTGTGTGATCATGAGTGGATGGCAGAGTTGGACAACATTTCCAGCAAAACAGGACTAGTAGTCGTTTCATGGTTCTACAGTCAAGACTTTACCGTTTTGAATTTACTGTCTCTCAAATGGTCTTTTGTGGGTCTTATTTTTATCTTTCCAAGGTCCGGTTTATTTAGTTAGTCCCTTTATCACAGTTGCAGCCCTAAGGGGCTTTGAAGTCCCACAATCAGATGAGATTTTAAGACGCCAAACCACTTGGAAAATCCACCACAGACTCTGAGGGGAAGGACAGAGAACTTAAACCACAGACTAACTTCTGTATTCCAAAAGTAGAAAACGGGTCACTTTATTTGGAATTGTTTTATTGCTCTGTGCCCTTGTCAATCGTCAAACACAGCTGAAAAATATAGCTTTCTTGTTTTAATTCCAATCAACTTTGTAATAATTTCCTGACCAATAATTAGCTTAAGTTATTATAAGTTATATCTATAAACTTTAACTTTATAATAACCCCATTCAACTTTAACATTGTAATAACTCCATTCAGATTCAACTTTATAATAAATTCATTCAACTTTAACTTTATAGTAACTTCATTCAACTTTAACTTTATAATAACTTCATTCAGCTTCAACTTTATAAAAAATCCATTTGACTTTAACTTTATAATAACTTCATTCAGCTTTAACTTTATAATAACCCCAATCAGCTTTAACTTTATAATAACTCCACTCAGCTTTAACTTATATAATAACCCCAATCAGCTTTAACTTTATAATAACTCCATTCAGCTTTAACTTTATAATAACCCCAATCAGCTTTAACTTTATAATAACTTCATTCAGCTTTAACTTTATAATAACCCCAATCAGCTTTAACTTTATAATAACCCCATTCAGCTTTAACTTTATAATAACCCCAATCAGCTTTAACTTTATAATAACCCCAATCAGCTTTAACTTTATAATAACTCCACTCAGCTTCGACTTCCTGTCCTCCTTCCCCTCTCACTCGCTGTACTCCCTGGTTGCCGGGCAGGTTTGCACCTGTACTACGTCGGCGGGGAGGTGTACGCAGAGTGCCTGAGTGACAGCAGCATTTTCGTCCAGAGCCGCAACTGCAACTTCCAGCACGGCTTCCACGCCACCACCGTGTGCAAGATCCCCAGCGGCTGCAGCCTGAAGATCTTCAACAACCAGCTGTTCGCCCAGCTGCTCTCGCAGTCCGTCAACCACGGCTTCGAGGTGGTCTACGAGCTCACCAAGATGTGCACCATTCGCATGAGCTTTGTCAAGGTACCGCCGCAAAACGCTGCCAAGCCCCACAACGTACTCTACTTTAAACCAATAACTAAGGCGATAGTCTCATGGGGTTTACGTGTTGTCTTCTCAAGAGCTACGTAAAAACATTTAGATGTAATATATGTGTACACATTATTTTATATATATATATAGATACATAAAAGACAGCCACATCGACTGCTATGGAAACATTTGTTTTGTGAAAGCCTCATACAGCCATAATATTTACTACCAACAGCCCATAAAGTAGGCCTTCAGAGAAACAGCTAATCCAAATAACAAGTGACGGTTATGATATTCCACAACACAAATTGACCCATAACTCGAGGATAATGTGAATGAATAGCAGCCAAGTGAAAAAAGTGAGAACTTGAGAAAAAGGAGACATTTTTTAATCGCCAACTTTTGTAGATTGCAAGTGTAAACTTCTAATCTGTGCAATAGGAGCTGGTTAAAAATGTTCCTGAGCAGAATAGGGGGAACTGAATCCCTTACTCCACCAGGGAAACGCAACGTCCTGCTACCAAGTCTATTACTGTGCTCTGTATCTACTATCGGTCCGCCAACATCCTCGATATCATACAGGGCTAATTACAAGTTAATCCTGTAGCTTTCTGATTCAATTTCCTCAATGAGCCTCTTGCAGTAACGTAATACACTGTTATCACTGCCCTGGATTCTGGTCCAGGGATGGGAGCCTGCCAAAACAGACCACACCTGCACATAGGACTTACATAGAGCCTGATGCACTCATGCACAACACACAAATTCACCAGACACATGTGGTCAAATCAGTCTTTAACTGCTTATCCTTAAACCGTCATCGTTATATATTTAATCTGTTTTGTTTCAGGGCTGGGGTGCGGAATACCACCGCCAGGACGTCACTAGCACCCCCTGCTGGATTGAAGTGCACCTGCACGGCCCCCTGCAATGGCTGGATAAAGTCCTGACTCAGATGGGCTCCCCTCATAACCCCATATCTTCCGTGTCATAACACACCAACACACTCTTTTCTCTATTGTTCTCATACACACACGTAAGATGTGTCTGAAATGGCTTCATGGTTTTTGGTTAACCAGTGTCCAAATACCAATATCAAATTTGTGTATTGATTTTTAGGGCATTTGAAATATCCCATGATGCACTCCGATGTGATTTGGTGAACACCTGTGCCCCCTAGTAAAAGGTGAATAGTGAACAGTGGTGCTTCAGGTCAGACATATGAACGTGCTAGTAAAAGAGAACAAGGTTTGATATGCAAATGTGACGAGTATCTTAGTACTACTATTCCATTCTGAATGGGCCGCTTCTCTCATTTCACAGTAGGACTGTTCTTTCATTTCAACAGAAGTAGGTTACAGTGTGTGTGCTTCTTCACGTTTGCGTTGTACCGAATGCACTCCGAGACAATGAAATGGGATAACATGTTGGTACGAGGTCTATTAAACTGTTATGTTTGTATGTGAACTTGTGTATTGTATACTATTTGAATATGTATAAAATATATGAACCGATTGCTTTTTACTTTCATTCAAGGTACTGTCTGGTCTTTATCCTATTTCCAATAGATAGGCAGAGATATACAGTATAAAAATACATATCTACACTCATTATCGGCTGATAGAATAGTGTCCTCCGACAGAGGGAAGTTGCCTCTGCAGAAATGGAATATGATAATTGTGCGTTTTGATCAGCGTATAATCCCAACAAACTAAGAATATTGTTACCTTATAATGAGACCTCTTCCATGGAGCCATTTTCCTATAGTAGCTCAGAAGGGACAAACGGCTCTGGCAAGGACTGCTGTTCAAATGAACAATCATAATCGCTAACTTTATTGTAAGCAATGAACTATAGTGTAACTCCGACTACCATTACTACTACACTAGTAACACTACTACTTCTGTTATACTGTCCAGTTTTGACAGTACAACAGTTTAGCTTCCAGCTTTGACACAAGGTATTTCAGCACTTTGCTACTTCAGGTAATGCAATACAGCTTCAGTCAGTTTTAGATGTCAGCTTCCAGGTTTTTCCACGCACGACGGGCAAGATGGATTCACACAACCCGACAGAATCACAGAAGGGAAGCCCTGATTGGTCAGAAATTAGCTGGGGGCTGGCCTAAAATCGGGAGACAGGCATGCCAAATTACACACAAACAATAACTTCAATCTCAATTTAAATACCACACCTTTTAATAACAGATTCTTGGATAGAAAATATTTGCATCACACACACACGGCATATTAAACGCTTACATTTTCATTTAGGGCATTTAGCAGACGCTTCGACTTACATCGTTTAATACACACATTGGCACACCGACGGCAGAGTCAACCATGCAAGGTGACAGCGAGCTCACCAGGCACAGTTAGGGTTAAGTGTCTTGCTCAGGGACACATCAACACTCAGCTAGGAGGAGATGGGGATTGAACTAGCAACCTTTAGGTTACAAGACAACTGCTCTACCTCCTGAGCTAAGCCGACCCCAAATAAAAATAGAATAAATAATTGGCTCAATGCCTGACAAAAAAAACAAACACATGTAACCTGTAGAATTCCTAGAGCCGTCAAAGTCAACATCATGACAAGCACCGAATCCAAGCGATGACAGGACAGTTGGGAAACCTGGAACGTCACTTGCTGGGGTCGCCCCCAAAATCCAAGGAAATCCCACCTGTGATGGCTAGCAACCACGGACAACCTGCTGTGATTGGCTAGCAACCCGGGAAGTCCGGCTGTGATTGGTTGCGGCTTTGGGTGACCAGGAGCCTCTGCTGTTGCTGAAGGAAGCTGATGACCTCCGGGCTCCGAAGTAATGACTAGTAGCACACACAGACACAGACACAGACAAAATCTGTTAAAAGTGCTTCTCATAGCGCTTGTCCGTTGATGAAAGACCAAAATAAATCTATAAATTGATCTTATATGGTAAACGGAGAAACAGAAAACTATTGACGTGACTGTTGCCATAGTAAAAGAATAACAAACTGAACACCATGACAAGGAAGAGCCATAATATGCTTTGATGTCCCGATTTAGTCGCAGTGACGTACCAGTCTCTTTTGGTTGAGCACCTGTTCTATCAGGGAGGGTCTGGCAGGCCGGTCACCTATGGTGCCAAGGCGCTGCTTTGGTTCACGGACACAGGCCTCTCCTCCGCTGTCTCCTGAACACACACACACACACACACACACACACACACACACACACACACACACACACACACACACACACACACACACACACACACACACACACACACACACACACACACACACACACACACACGTGTCAACAGAATGTTTATGGTTTCGAGAGGCTTGGTTTGAAGTGTTTGTGACTCAATGGGACCAAGTCTCAACTAACCGACTAGTGGTCATGTACGGATGTTAATAGCTTTAATCACAGGGGGTGTATTGGCATTAAAACGCTACCCACACACTCACATCAATTTTCCCACTCGACAGGGCCTGGTCACTCTTCTTCTTCTTGTACTTGTCTTTGTACATCTTGTTGCGGTGCTTTTTGCACATCCAGGGCTTCCTCTGCTTGGCTACCTGCGTGGTGGTCTCGGTGCAGCCCTCGTAGGTGCACTGCTTGGGGGCGTTGTCGCCTTCCGACGCGTCCTCGTCGTTGAGCTCCTCCGGGCTGGCGGCGCTGTCACGGGGGTCCGAGGTGTCCAGCATGTCGGCCTCCTCGTCCGCATCGTCCATGTCGTACGAGAACATGTTGCTGTCCGACTCCAGGGGCGTGATCACGTTCCTGCTGTCCACCACGCCGCTCTTGTTCACGTAGTACCGCTGTCCGTCCTTGGTGAGCAGCAGGGTCGACTCTTTGTCTTTATTGCCGCCCGCCGCCGAGCTGTCGTCTTCGCTCATGTTTGCGGATTCCAGATCAAGCACGTTTTTCTGGGCTCCTTGGGATATTTATAATGCAAAATAGGCTGTGTCAGGTCTGTCCACGGTGTCAGCGTTGTCTAGTGATCCGTGGCTGACGTGTGGTCGCTCGTAGTACGCGTGTGGTGGGAAGGGATCCCGTAGCTCAGCACCGGGACCGACGCGCTCTGAGCGTGTTCAAGCGTATGAGATGAATTAGGGATGCGACCCGAGCATTGTTTCATTAGCTCTTTGTCAACACGGGTCGGTGTTGTCTGCAGCGCATCGCAGCAGCCTTCAGCTCCCCCGGACGGCTCGTATGATAACAACAAGGCTGTTTTTCTTCGGCGGAAGTATGTAGTTCCGTGTCTCTATTCCTTACGCACGCTGCCCCCTAGCTGCGGGCCAGAGAAGTGGTGAACTTGAGTTTGTTTGGAACCAGAGCCAATATTGACAAGGTCCCTACGGTTACTTGTTTTTTGGTTTCTCTCTTGGTTTCTCTCAAATTTTTTCCTCTTTTCTCGATTTCTTTGTTTTCATGATGTCTCCATCTTTTGTTGTGTCTATCTTCTTCATATGAATATGCATGCTAGATGTTATATGTAGGATAGAGATGTGATTGGAATGCATTGGAAATGATAACCAGTTGCATTGCGTTGTTATACTGATTTTTTATTAGGAATATTTCTGCTAGACCATTTGAACAGATACATGTATTAATATTGCAATGGATTCTAATGCTGTAGCACATTAGTGAGCACAAGTTTAAAAAAATTCCACATTTGTGCTTTAGCATGTTAATTTCAACAGCATGATTATTCCAATGCTTATAAGCTGGACATTATGGAACACATATTTTATATCTGTTCTGAACTGTAAGGGCTCCTCGTGAAATGTTATGAAAAGAGCTAAGTATAGCTCATTGCTTTGTATAGGTTGATGCAGACCGTTTTTTTTTCTTTCCTTTGCGGAGTCCGGCGAAGATTGAACGATAATGGATTGATAACGATTAAAAAAATTGAAGGTATGTTATTTACAAAACGTAGAAACTATAATACCACTAAAGCTTATAAGAGTAGGCTACTGTATTCACTGTGTGATGAACACTGTGGACCATCTGTCTGTCATGCTTGTGATGAAGATGACACAGTACGAAGGACATGATTCATATCCTCTTTGTTTTTTCACTTGGGATGGTTTGAAATGTTTTTCAGATGGTAATGATAAACCGCCTAAGCAGTTTAGGAGAAGTTTATCACAGCTGCATCCAGTCATCAGCTAGTTTCAGCTAAAAATCTGCATTTAAATCTGGATAAAAATCACAAAACACAATATAGTGTTTACGCAAATATGATAAGATCATATTCACTGTCGGGGTTAAAAATCACAAAGGGATGAAACATTGATTGAGTTTGCTACAAGCACTTGCTATTACTGTTAGATTCAAGTTGTTAATTCAAGTTAACATTTACCGCTTCACAAGAAGACCCCGGAGCACCCAAATCAACCATTATTATGAAAATAGTGGTTTGTGCAAAACATGAAGGGCACTCAAACCTCAGACGTAGGGTATCGTTTTACCAGGTAATGGTGCAGCATGACATTGTTGAATCCTCAAAATCGATTGAGCAATAAAAATACATTTGCACACTTCTTTTTTTTTTATATATATATACTTCCGTCACCGTTTGATTTTACGCTGTTCGGGCGCTGTGGGGTGGTGGTGGTGTCGGTGGGGGAGGAGGGGGGGAGGCCAGCACATCCTAAAGACACCAACGAGATCTACGCCTACACAGTTGTATTTTGTCATCGCCTCTGTTTCACTTGAGGCTCCTCTGCCAAGTCCACACACACACACAAAAAAAAAACATCTTCTTTTATGAAAAAAAGGCAAATACAGTACATACTAATAAAAATTACGTGAGAAAGGTAAAGAGATAAATAAGGTTCAATAAAAACATGAACGCTTTTGTCCGTCGCTCGTACCGTTTATTGCCTTTCTGGAGCATCTTCGTCGTCTTCATCTTCATCATCGTCACGCCGGAAAAGGCGGCCTGAGCGCAGAGCTCCGATCATCACAGAGAGGGTGGGGGGGCCCCTCTCTCGCGCTCCTGGAGCTCCGGAACGTCTACTCGGATGAGGGAACGCTGAAGACCCGTTGTCGCAACTCCCCCTCCGGCCGCACAACATTCGTATTATATATTTAGATTTTTCTCTTTTTTTTTATGCCCTTTTTTTCTTCTTTTTTTTTTTTACATTCCCCTCTTGTCTTTACGTTTTTTTTTTCTTCGGTGCGCGCCCTCCACCTCCTCATTCGGCCATCTTTGCTTCTCTGTAATGTCTCTCTACAACGTCTCTTCACTGCCTCACCCCCTCACACCCCCCTCCTTCCGGAGGGGCAGATGAGGGCTGATGTCTCTCCTCCCCCCCTCCCCCCTCCCCTCTCCCCAAACAGAAAAGAGAGGACAGGCCGGGACGGTGAGGGGGTCCCGGGCTGCAGAAGGGACCCCTGGGGGGGGAGAGGGCGGGAGCGTCCCCCCGGGTCGGACTGGAGCTCGGGCGGGGTCAGAGGGGGGTGGGGGGTGGGGGGGTGGGGGTTGGTGGGGGTAGATCGGAGGGGCGGGCGGGCGGGGCCGAGGGCAGGAGGCCCCGGGCTGTGATTGGGCGGTGCGTCCCTGGTCGTGGGGGGGTGCTGGGAGTGGGCGTGGTCACGGTGGTCGCGGTGGTCGGCGTGGTGTTCTGCGGCAGCGGCGGGATCACATTCGGGTGGCGTCTTCGTCGGAGAACCGGCCCCTCCTGATCAAGAGGGGGGGCCTTGGGGGGGGGGGGAGAGGAGGAGGAAATGACATCATGAATCATGGATCCGAGACAGCAGGAGGAACTCCACAGGTTCAAGGCCCATTGATTAGTCAAACCTGACCTTTCTGCATGACGGCAGGAAGGAAGCAGTTCACAATTTGACGGACGTGACAATGACTATGCTACAATAAAGTGAATCATCCGCGATTCTCTTCAGGGAAGTGGCGAGAATGGCAACAAAGGAACCAAACAATTCCACGAAATTGATGTATATTGATGAACATTTGTTTTTACACCAATGTTCAGTAAATGTAGAGGGAATTCAGGTTCTGAAAGTCAAAGTCCTCAACAAAGGTTTGCATGCGGATGGATTTTATGCCTTTAGCACCGACCAAGGACTATTGATTGGAAATCCGCAGTCTGGTGGACATCGGTCGAACTTTGTACGTCATTTATGATCATAACACCTCCACCACACATGTATAAATGTTTGACAGACATTTTGCACACCAATGGGGGGACCTTTTAACTGGTCGCCACAAGGTTGCCGAGTGACCAATCAGTGATCAGCAACCTTTTGCATTCAACATCAAAAGAGGGAGACATGGCAGAGGTCAGGCAGGACGACACAGAGGGACAGACGAAGGGACATGGGGGCGGGGCTACTGATGGGACATCTGCCCGTGTCTGGGGAGACGAAAGCAGGAAAGGCATAAAGCCAGGGTATGGGGGCGCCTCAGCCAATCAGAGTGCACGAAGGACATCGAAGCACACACGGACGCAAGAGCCAATCAGAGCGCAGTGCACACAGGCTGAAAGGAGGGAAGGGGGTGAAGGGAGGGGTCATCCAGCAGAAGACATCAACAATCACTTTTATCTATTTATTGTGTGTGACCGGTGAGGTCCCGTTGCTATGGAAACCTGGCCTACCTCATCCAGTACATGGCCGGGTGCTGGTAGAAGTCCAAGGACCCGGATCTCTGCATGGAGAAGCTGCCATCCAGCTGAACACAAAAGAGAAGGCAGCACATCAACCCCCACAGATAGCAGCGCGCTCTGGGCCCCGGCGGAGCCTGCAGGGAACAGGCAGCCTCTTTACGGCGTCCTCCTGTAATTACAGAGGCCCCTGCCGCCGCCGCCGCCGCCGCCGCCGGAGCTGCCGAGGCACTCACAGTAAATACACAACACAGGAAGTATTAAGAGGTGGGTGGGAGCTAGGGAACTTGAGCTCAGGGGGTGGGGGGGGGTCCAACATGGCGGACCAGCATAGCTCAGCGACAGTACGTTACATAACGTAACATTGCATTTATCTAGCTGACACTTTTAAGGTAAGTGCATTCAACAATGAGGCTATAACCGTAAAAAGTGCGAGAATCATTCAAGGACATACAATTGATAAAATAAGCAAAGTTCTCTTAAGCGCTACAATGTAGAAACTAATATTCATGACAATCAAAAAAGTGAGGAATAAACATAGTGGATATTATGGTCCTGACAACCATTAAGCTGGCTGTCAGGTCTTAGGGAGAGGACGGACCCTCCGGCGGGGGTATGGCTGACCTGAGGGCCGGTGTTGAAGTGCTTCTTTATCTTCCCTGCTACAGACAGCTGGTGCTCGTTCTCACACAGGCCCTCATCCTGCAAGGGAGGGGGAGAGGGGAGGAGAGGAGGGAGGAGAGGAGAGGAGAGGAGAGGAGAGGAGGGAGGAGGAGAGGAGAGGAGAGAGAGGAGAGGAGAGGAGAGGAGAACAGTAGAGGAGAGGAGAGAGGAGAGGAGAGGAAGAGGGAGAGGAGAGGAGAGGAGAGGAGAGGAGGAGGAGGAGGAGAGGAGGAAAAGAGGAGGAAGAAGAGAGAAGGAGGAGAGGAGGAAAAGAAGAGCGGACAGAAGAGAGGGGGAGGAAGTGGAGAGAGAGGAGAGAGGAGAGAGGGAGAAGAGGGGAAGGGAGTAGAGGGAAGAGGGAGAGGAGAGGATGAAAGGAAAGGAGGTGGGAGAGAAAGAAGAGGAGAGGAGAGGAGGCGCATGGAGAGGGATAAGACGGTGGTCACCCACAAGAAGATATGAGCTTAGACTTCTTCAAAGCTTATTGTTGTCAACCACTAGTCAGGAAATCAAAACTCGACTCTAGGCTTTCAGACAAAGATGGACACATTTCTTTATATTCATCTCATCCAAATAAAAAACATGTTGAACATCAAGGCCACACCCTGGCCTAGAGTATCACTGCCCCCTACAGCACTCACCGTCACCCAAGGGTGCTCCAGCACCTGTAGGGCTGTGTACCTCTGCTCCGACTCCACTTCCAGCATGGACCGGATCAGCTCCTGAAGAACCAGAGACAAACCAGGGAAGAACCCGGAAGAACCATGAGAGTAACGCCAGAATGCAATGTATGCAAGTCCAACCACTGAGTCAAGGAGAAATATTAAAGGTAAAGATCGACTCAATAATTGCAATTCAATAAATAAACAGAATATGAATAATTAAATTAAAAAAACAGAACAAAGGACACAAACTCAATCGACTAGATCCATCCCATAATCAAAAGCCGTTTACAAGCCCTGAGGTTAGTTGTGAATTGAATGATAGAGATTCCACTAAACGTGACGCGTAGGAACGCTGGCAGAAGCCATGAGGCGACGAGGTGGTATGCTGTCTATCGAGGGGGTCCTCACCTTGGCTGTGTCCGAGACATGGTCCCAGTATGGAAGAGGGAACTCCAGCTGTCCCGTTAGAATCTGATCAAACAGAATCTCCTGGTCTTCAATACTTCTGAATTTCAAATATAAATACAAATGCCATTAATGCAACTAAACATACATAGATCACAAATCGATTTAACCAATTTGTTTTCACCTATCGCGTGATCTAATTGAATTGCGTACATTGCATTCATGCAAAGTATGCGTCTCACAATAGCAGACACTACTTCTAGGTATAAACAAATTCACTTAAAGCTGCATTGTGTAGCATCTCAACTAGCTTGTACTTTAAGATCACCCAGACATATCGGTTGTGAATGCTGATCGATAGTGATATCAATAACTTTATCAATAAAGTCACATCCTATTTCTATGTTAAAGGGTGTATTCTGCAACTCTCACGCCACCCAGCCAGTCTAGCTACGCTAGTTAGCACCACACAGCTCCACAGTCAGTTAAACCGGACACACACTGTTATTGAGTTGTTGTTGTTGTTGTTTTTTTGCACCTAGTAACGGAGACGCCCAATCCTACACATTACACTTTAAACGATCTCCCAAACAGGGCCAAGGCAGAACCGACGGTACAATGCAACAACAGAGTGTGTCGAGGGTGCAGCCTAGTTAGTGATGGAAGAACAGACTGACTCACCCCCTAAAGGGAGGGAATCCACACAGCAGAATGAACGTGATGACTCCAGCTGCCCAGATGTCCACCTTAAGGCCATAACTACACAACAAAGAAGAGCATTCATTAGATCCAATAAACAACAAACACGCTTTACAGAAACAGCATATTGTTTGATCGGTGTTACGGCTCTAGTATACGCCACTTTGACCTCCTGTTCTCTGGAGACACTTAAAGGTCTCATTCCGTGAGAAACTGAGAATACTTGTTTTTGTTGAAATACTATAGGTCTCTACGAGTTGCATATGCATGCTGCGCGTGAAAGTGTTCCTCTCACCCCCATTACCTATATTAGGCAATGAGAGAAATCACAGAGAAAAACGAGCAGATGAGAAAACCCCATCTGTGTGACGTCACACCGAAAATTAGTATTCATGGCCACGCCTCCCGCCCAGCTTAGCTAGCTTGCTACCGCCCACCGGCAGCCAGGAAGTAGCAGAGCTAATTTCTGCAGCTCAGCGTCACAGTGCTCTTAGCCAATCAGAGGCGAGCAGATTAGCATATCATGCATATTCATGTTAAGAGGCGAAATCCTGTCGTTCGTCCCCTCCCACCTCCCCCAACAAACTAAAACAGCATGAAACAGACCCAGCAAAGCTTTTTTTTCTCTAAAACCGGCTCTTAGGGCATCAATTCAGACTACAGATCACCGCAAAATTAACGAAAAAACGATGAGATGAGACCTTTAAGGAGTGCAGCGAAAGACAAAGTGTGCTACATGCTAACATTTAATTGTCTGCAGGTGGGGAGTCTAAGAAAGGAACTGAGGAATGGGGAACCCACCCTGTTTCTGCGATGATTTCCGGTGCTACATATGTGGGGGTCCCGCAGACGGTGTAAAGGGGACCGTCCACCACCGTGGCCAGGCCAAAGTCCCCCAGCTTCAAGCTTTTACTGCCGTCTGCATGCTCATACACCTAAACGCAGGCACACACACACACACACACACGCACACACACACACACACACACACACACACACACACACACACACACACACACACACACACACACACACACACACACACACACACACACACACACACACACACACACACACACACTGGTGAGCACGGGAGCAGCCTATTGCGTCAGGAGCACCTTTGCTGTGCTCGCTCCGGGCTGTTGACCTGACGATGGTTCATGGATGAACATGACGCAGTGCCGCCATGTGCGTTCCCCCATTCAACGTTACAGAAATAGCATGTGTGTGTGTGTGTGTGTGTGTGTGTGTGTGTGTGTGTGTGTGTGTGTGTGTGTGTGTGTGTGTGTGTGTGTGTGTGTGTGTGTGTGTGTGTGTGTGTGTGTGTGTGTGTGTGTGTGTGTGTGTGTGTGTGTGTGTGTGTGTGTGTGTGTGTGTGTGGTGTTGTGTGTATGGGGTATGCCAAGCAGGTAGCTCACTTCTGCTCATCAGCGTCATTGCTGCCCTATACATGGAGGGGCAGCTGCTATTTGCAGCTGTGCTTAGAGTTAGTTATGTTTGTTTGCATCTACCGATATGAATATTCCTGAATAATATTTGTTATCCTTGTAGACGTAAATACAATTAACAAATGTAAATGTAATCTACTGTGTGTTTAGTGTTTAGTGTTATCTGAGAGTGTATCTATAAGTATGTGTGTCTGTATCTATGTGTGTGTGTGTGATTGTTTGTGCGATTTTGTTTGTGTGTGTGTGTGTGTGTGTGTGTGTGTGTGTGTGTGTGTGTGTGTGTGTGTGTGTGTGTGTGTGTGTGTGTGTGTGTGTGTGTGTGTGTGTGTGTGTTTATGCAATCCTGGAGGTAATGTGTGTGTAATGTGTGTAAACAAACACAGTGGCCTCGCCGACGGCTCATCAGCCAGGCGTGTGCGTGTGTGTGTGTGTGTGTGTGTGTGTGTGTGTGTGTGTGTGTGTGTGTGTGTGTGTGTGTGTGTGTGTGTGTGTGTGTGTGTGTGTGTGTGTGTGTGTGTGTGTGTGTGTGTGTGTGTGTGTGTGTGTGTGTGTGTGTGTGTGTGCGTCTGTGTGTATGTATGTTTATGTGTGTTTCAAACTGAAACACACATAAGATGTAATGAATACAAGAGCGTTGATGTACAATGGCATAATGAACTGCTCTGCCCTTATCCCACGACAGCAAGAGCAAAGACTCTTGGAGACAGACATCTTGTTTGTGGAGAAGAATCCTAACGTCTAAAACGTATGAAACACAACAGACCAGGCGCTGCCAGTGATTCACAAAATGACTTTCTACTGGAGAGAGGTTTGAGGTGAAGATGTACGGATGACTCAGATGCCCTCCTACTACGCCCAGCGTGAGCCGGTGAAGTCATTCCACTCCTCTTTAAAGTGACAGCAGATGGGAAGGAGGGAGAGGGAGAGGGAGAGAGAGAGAGAGAGAGAGAGAGAGAGAGAGAGAGAGAGAGAGAGAGAGAGAGAGAGAAGAGAGAGAGACAGAGAGAGAGAGAGAGAGGAGAGAGAGAGAGAGAGAGAGAGAGAGAGAGAGAGAGAGAGAGAGAGACAGAGAGAGAGACAGAGAGAGAGAGAGACAGAGAGAGAGAGAAGTGAGATAGACAGATGGATAGACAGATAAATAAAGAGAGACAGAGAGAGAGAGAGAAGTGAGATAGACAGATAGATAGACAGATAAATAAAGAGAGAAAGATAGATGATAGCGATATATGAGGGATGGCTAGACAGAGTTATTGAAACATTGAGCGCTGGATAGATATGATGAATGGCTAGACGAGAGATGGACAGCTGGAGAGAGATCTCACCAGCAGGTTCTCTGGTTTGATGTCTCTGTGGACAATGTTCAGACTGTGCAGGTACTTGATGGCGTTGGCCAGGTTGTACAGCATGCCGCTGGCGTCTCGCTCCGTGTATCTGTTGGTGGACGTGATGGCGTCGAAAAGGTCGCCCCCCTGTGGACATAGCGTGACAGGACAAGGGGTGCGTTAGAACGGCAGAGCAAGTCCGAACGCTGACAGAAACCTCTCAAACCCCAAAAAAGAGAAAGAAAAAGAATATGGATGGGATGCAAAATACGATTCCTCAAAGTATAAAACTTTGTTCACATTTACATGAGCTGTGATACCCCAGAAATACAGCCTTGCTACTTTTTAATACACCCTCTCTGTCTCTCTTTCTGTCTCTCTTTCTCTTCTCTTCCTCTTGTCACCTTTTGTCTCTCTTTGGTGTGTCACAAACAGACGTTCGTCACATGCTCTGCACCAGGCTCACGCACACACACACACACACACACAGACACACACACACACACACACACACACACACACACACACACACACACACACACACACACACACACACACACACACACACACACACACACACACACACACACACACACACACGCTTACTCATTCAGATAATGAAGCTTAACAAATAACAGAGAGCTCCGCCACTTGTTGCTCACACGTTATAACTCTCTCTCTCTCTCTCTCTCTCTCTCTCTCTCTCTCTCTCTCTCTCTCTCTCTCTCTCTCTCTCTCTCTCTCTCTCTCTCTCTCTCTCTCTCGTCTCGCTCCCTCCTTCTCTCCGTCTCTCTGAATTCGAGATTGTTCTTTCCGTGGTGTTCTCTCCTACTCTCTCTGCTCTCTGTCTGTCTTTCGTTCGATCGCATTCATTCATGCCAGCTCCCTGGTCTGCTTTATCAAATATACATGGACTCACACAGAACATCTTCTCTATTCCTTCCAGTTCATATCACTTTACTCGGCTCCAACATATATCTGTGTCTCCCTCCATCACCTAAAGACACTATCTTGATTTGTCACACACACATTTCTTATTTAGATTCTGTAGTAGTACTCTACAGAGTCGGGCTGGCAGATGGATGGCTCTTCTCACTCGTGAATTATGCACAGGCAGGGATGCGAGGGAGGCACACACACACTGCTAGGGCTGAGGGCTGATTGCCATCCCATAATATACGATGAGATTGGAAGTCATTGTGTGTTTGTGTCAAGTCTACGGCTGCCGCTTCGCTCTGTCTGTCTGTCTATGTCTCTTCCGCTCTTTCTCTCTGCCTTCATGACTCTCTCTCTCTCTCTCTCTCTCTCTCTCTCTCTCTCTCTCTCTCTCTCTCTCTCTCTCTCTCTCTCTCTCTCTCTCTCTCTCTCTCTCTCTCTCTCTCTCTCTCTCTCTCTCTCTCTCTCTCTCTCTCTCTCTCTCTCTCTCTCTCTCTCTCTCTCTCTCTCTCTCTCTCTCTCTCTCTCTCTCTCTCTCTCTCTCTCTCTCTCTCTTCCTGACTCTCTCTCTCTCTCTCTCTCTCTCTCTCTCTCTCTCTCTCTCTCTCTCTCTCTCTCTCTCTCTCTCTCTCTCTCTCTCTCTCTCTCTCTCTCTCTCTCTCTCTCTCTCTCTCTCTCTCTCTCTCTGTCTGGAGATCCCCATCTACCACGCCAGACCCAACAGATGGAGGTGCTAACACAAGAACGTCTATGTATTCTTTATAATCAGTGTCAATTTGTTTTATTTCAGTCTGTCTGTCTGTCTGTCTGTCTGTCTGTCTGTCTGTCTGTCTGTCTGTCTGTCTGTCTGTCTGTCTGTCTGTCTGTCTGTCGTTTGAGTCTCACTTTCTTTCATTCTGTTGACATTTCAAACCCCCTTTTCTTTCTTCACTTGTTTTTTTTTGTTTGGCGGATTCCAAACTCTCTCTTTCCGTTCACACTTACTGAGGAGCCTTCACGTCCTCCTTGGCGGTCCTAACAAACAGACAGACAGACGCAAACGCATACACACAGTGGCGGTACTAGGGGTGGGGCCACTGCTGAAATCTGATTGGCCCCTGACGTGCCCCCGTCCCGTCAATCAATCGACGAGCTGAACTACCGGAGAATTCAACGATCACAGATGCAATTCCACACCCAAACTATTGGCCGCAGTAATGGGTCAATGCGACTTAGGAGAAGAAGCGGACCCCCGGAGGCCCCCCCCCCCGTCAACAACTCATCGCAAGGCCGAATGTAGCATGAGGCCCCCCTGTTTCAAAAAAATCCTAGAACCGCCACTGCATACACATACACATGCACACGCCCACAAACACAAACACAGACACCCAAAAAAAACACAAATAAAAACAGAGAAACAAACACGCACATGCAAACGCACACACACAAACACACACACACACACAGACAAACCCAAGCACACAATGACAGAAACACACTCAATCACACATTCACACACTCACACAAACACACTCACCAACACACAGACACAAAAACACATGCACGCTCACACAACACGCACGCAAACAAACGTCCACACACACACACACTCACACCCACCTTGACCAGCTCCATGACCAGGTACAGCTCACTGTATGTGTCCACCTCCTCGATCAGCAGCACGACGTTGGGGTGCTTCACCCGTCGCAGGATGGACACCTCGTTCTGGATCATGTGCTCCTGGGAACACAACACACGCGTGTAACTGGCGACGCAAAGCACATGTCAGTGGCACCGGGTCCACGGTGTTCAGGGGGGGGTTCCATAAGGTTGGCCCTACTTGTTCCGAACCTAATGTTAGTATGAACCTTGAGTCATGATGAAAAAGCAACATTAACGTCTAAAATATGCCCTGGTAGGGCATATTTTAGACGTTAATGTTGCTTTTTCGTGACTCAAGGTTCATACTAACACGAGGTTCAAAAACGTTGAAAGGAAGAGGCAACACATATATTCACATTTACATTTAGGGCATTTAGCAGACACTTTTGTCCAAAGCGACTTACAATAGGTACATATGTCATAAGAAGGTTAAACAATATATCACTGTCGGTACAATAAGGACGTTCATAGAACCAAGTGCCAAGCGCTAACAATCGCTAGGCTAACCCATTCCCCGTATTCAACATAGATAACTATGACAACATGCTACATAACTAAGTGCTATAACTAAATACGACATACAATAAGTGCGTACATAAAGTGACACACAGCCTTAGTGATCAATTGATATATACTGATATATATACCGATATAATTGATCCCTCTGGCACGGAGTCACCCCCTTCCGTCTGGGCGCCTACCCTCATTAAGAACCACTCAAAGGTCAGCTCATGAATATAATATGTACCCGCACGACGGGCACTCCGTGGACCGAGCGGAGGGGTCCTGAGGGCTCGGTCACAGAGGGGTTTCTCTGCCGTTTCACAACCACTCTAATTAACCCCGTGAGTGGTGATTGGATGGATGAGAGAATGGATGGATAGATGGAGGGAGGGCGAGGGAATGGATGGATGGGTGAGTGAGTGAATACCTGGATGGATGGAGGCTGGGTGGACGGACGCACGGATGAATGGGTGAATGGATGGATCGATGGAGGGTGAGTGAATGGAAGAATTGATCGAGGGAATGTGAGTGAATGGACGGATGGATGGGTGTTGGGTGATTAGAAGGATGGATGGAGTGATGAATGGGTGAATGGAAGACTGTTGTTGGCTGAATGGATGAATGAGTGAATGGATGGACAGAAGTGAATGAGTTAATGGATATATGGACGGATGGATGGATGTTGTTGGGTGAATGGATGAATGGATAGGTGGATGGATGAATCATGTTAAGATGGCTGGATGGATGGATGGATGGATGGATGGATGGATGGATGGATGGATGGATGGATGGATGGATGGATGGATGGATGGATGGATGGATGGATGGATGGATGGATGTTGTTGGGTGAATGGATGAATGGATAGGTGGATGGATGAATCATGTTAAGATGGCTGGATGGATGGATGGATGGATGGATGGATGGATGGATGGATGGATGGATGGATGGATGGATGGATGGATGGATGGATGGATGGATGGATGGATGGATGGATGGATGGATGGATGGATGGATGGATGGATGGATGTTGTTGGGTGAATGGATGAATGGATAGGTGGATGGATGAATCATGTTAAGATGGCTGGATGTTGGTTGGGTGGATGGGGGCAGATTAACTGAAGCATTAATTGTAATAAACTCATAGCAACAGAATCGTTTAAGGCTCACCTTGCCCCTGCATTTGCTCTTGTTGATGATCTTCAGCGCGTATTCCCGCCCGGTCGTGTGCTCCACGCATTCCCGGACCACTGCAAAGTTCCCGTCTCCAAGCGTGCGGCCCACCTTGTAGCGCTCCGATATGTAGGCTGGAACAGCTGGAATCTCAGGGACCGGGGCCTCAGCTGTGAAGGGGAGGGCGGGAGGGGGGGGGGGGGCGGGGGACACTTTGAGGGTGGAGGCGGTGGAGAGGAGAAACCAGGCCAGAAGCTCTGATGTCGATGTGTGTCACGGTCCATAAAGGTGGAGCTCGCTGAGCACTGGAACATCGCAGCGGCGCGCTCCTCACAGATGGGGCCCAATCTGAATGTGATCGGCTCAGATGTCCTCAGATAAGGTTCTGTCAATGTTATTAATACACAGATACCCCCGGGGACTCGTATTCCAAAGAGTTTTACCACGGGGGTCCGACTGGGGCTGCCTGGGAATTCAAAGCACCTCCCATCGTAATATCTGCGTCTTCGTTAATTTGATGTCGTGGTTTAACCGTGTGCGACTATTAAAAAGTGCAGTGAGTTCAAAACCACTACCTCACTGATGTTCCACACAACCCGTGGATGTTTTATGGATCATAGACGTTTTAGATGAATCGCCTAACTCAGAGTCCGACCCAGGGAGTTTTTTCTACCTCAAGCGGAGGGAGAGAGATGGAGACGGTTCTGGTCGGGGTCTTACCTTCAGGAGGAGACCCCCCACAGTCCTCCATCGAGTGACACGCCTGGACGGACGATACCGAGTCGGAGGAACCCTGGGAGTCCTGACGGAGACAGGGGGGGGGGGGACCACGGACAGCCTTCAATCAAACTGAAAACCTTCTCTGTTGGAATTGTGTCGTTGTGTGTAGGTGTGTGTGTGTGTGTGCGTGTGTGCGTGTGCGTGCGTGCGTGCGTGCGTGCGTGCGTGCGTGCGTGCGCGCGTGCGTGTGTGTGTGTGTGTGTGTATCGACCTAAAAACTAGGCCTGGTGGTAACCTGACACTCCTGTCCACAGACTGGATCAAATCGCTCCTATAAGACCCTGATGTCTGGTTGTCATGGAAGCCCGGTGGGTAGAGAGGCACTGATGAGGATATACTTGTTACACACACACACAACCATGCACGCACACACACACACACACACGCATGCATACCACATACACATATATACACACACACATAAACAGACACACACACACACACAGGTGCACGCACACGCACACACACGCATGCACACCACATACACATATATATACACACACACACATCAACAGACACACACGCACACACTCACACTCACACTCACACTCGGCGCCGCTCCAATGACCTCTTTTCACTTCCAACTTGAGGGAGCACGACAATGTGAAATTGGCTTTATTCATTTCAAGATTTCAGCAGCGCTGGCCGACTGCTTGGGGTGAAAGTTAATCATCAACTCTCCGTGGTGGGCTAACATAATGCAGGGACTGTGTCGCTGCACAGTGCTGTTGGCGAAGGCTCCGTGACAGAATGTTACCCTATTAAATATAATCCAAAGGTCATACTTTAGGTCTATGTTAGCATGCACATTATACACATGGTTGACGATATGTTTTGATGAGATGGTTTGAAGGAGGAGGGCTTATCTGATCCATTTGAAAGCAGTGGTGATACCTCCTGTTTTGCTGTTATTTTTTTCTGTTATTCACATTAATTTTCTCTGAAATGGGTTCAATGGGTTTTTTGCTCAACCTACTCACTACAAAGGGATGGGAGTAGCACTAGCCTGCAACTCTTATTGTACACCAAGCTGGGTTGTTTTTGGAAAACAAATTATTATTCCGAGTTTTGGTCGGCCAATTTGGCTCGTAAACCGACCAATAATCTGGTTGGGGATAAACTGACTCTCCACACGTCATGGCTTCAAAACCCACCTTCTGCTAAATCTTACATTGCCATTCTTTGTTTTTTTCCCTTCCTCGACTGTTTTTTTTTTTTTTTTACATCAATGTCAGTAATGAGCGAGGCCAGCATCTCTATACCGCCATGAAAAAAATGGGCCTTGTTTTATTCGTGTTATTTCTGGTGTGTCTGAACTGAACCTCAGCAGTCAGCACCACTCGGCAGCTCTTCTAAACTCACCTGAAAAAAACAACTCTGGGAAGCGGACGCTCTTCATGATTTATGTAACGTTTCCGTGGCAACCGGACTATACTTCGATCACAAATAACAACACAATATTTTTGTTTTCACGGTTACGTCGCAGCCCTGCACTCCCCCCGTGTGTGTCCATTTGGCCGCGGTATTAAATCCGTGCACTGACTCATGTTTACCTCTCCTCACCTCTGAAGCCCCGCTCGCTTCTCATTTCCATCCCTCGGTCTCCCCCTCTTTCTTCCTGCCATCAAGGGAAACAAAATACCGTTGCTATAGAAACTGCCAGGGAAGAGCGCAACCACAGACACTTTCAGTGAAAAGAAAAGAGGCCCATACATGGTCATTTCCTGTCTGTCGCCGCTCGGTGAGGTTCTACCATGGGGTCTACAGAACGTTGCGTTCCCGAAAATGTTTTGTTCGGTGTGTTTGTCTCTCCGCATAGGACGAGACATTAGGTAAATCAGAACGAAAACAAACGGAGAAGATCGACCATGAGCCACTCCAACTGTGTGTGAGTGTGTTGGTGGAGGATGTTTAAGTTTGTATTTGACACCACACAACGTATTCCTGTGCAGTGGCGTCGCATCAGGGGGGGATGCTGGTTTAAAACCCTCCCCTGAAATATGAAAGTTAACACAAAATGAATGTTTTAAATGACTTCCAGTGTTGAGAGTATTGCGATTCGCGAAGTACATTTTCGTTTTGTATATGTTGATCGAAATGGGCCTTGGGTTATTAAATTGAAAAATAATTGTAAGGATTTGCATTTGCAACATATGTCAACTAAAATACTTCTTGAAAACTGACATAACGCACATCAGTAAAGCAAAGGGAAAGGAATATAGCTTCATATTCCAAATCCGTCCCAATTTATTCCTCTGAAAACTTATTAATACTCCCTCCACAGCCATAATCAATTTCTCTGCACGGCATGGCTGCCCTTAACTGGCCCTGACTGAAAGCTTCAAAAGGGAAAATGCATTTTAAAATTGCAATCGATCCCAGCAAAGTGTTTTAACCTTAAGTCCTCACCATTTACTTGTTTACTTGTGTTTAACATGTGCTGTGTATACTGTAGAGTATCGAATGGCCAGCATATGTTTTTCTGCCTATTCATTGCCCTTAAAAACAATCTTATTCTTATTTCATATGTCAAAGCAATAACCTGGCGTTTCTGGTCTGATCTTCTTATCGCAATGCAGGCCCCTGCATGACATTTCTGTGTGCGCCAGTGGGTTGATTCTGCTTGTTCTCTGATTTCCTGCTCCTCTCATGATGAGATAAGATGATGGCTCCTCTGTTATTGTGCTGTCTAGACGGATGACATTCTCTCCCTCCCTCCCTCTCTCTCTCTCTCTCTCTCTCTCTCTCTCTCTCTCCTCTCTCTCTCTCTCTCTCTCTCTCTCTCTCTCTCTCTCTCTCTCTCTCTCTCTCTCTCTCTCTCCCTCTCTCTCTCTCTCTCTCTCTCCTCTCTCCCTCTCACCCCTCTCTCTCTCTCACCCTCTCTCTCTCTCTCTCTCTCTCTCTCTCTCTCTCTCTCTCTCTCTCTCTCTCCCTCTTCATTGTATTTCATATCTCGTCCTCAGTGTTTGGTTTTAATTCTCCCTTTTAGCATAGCGGCCACTTTTTGTTGGGCAGAACGATTTCATCTGGCGCCGGCGCATAGTGGTTTAATAAAGTCTTAAATAAACACATTTGTTATTATTTAATACTCGTTATCCCCCGGCCCCCTCCCTCCCTCCCTCCCTCCCTCCCTCCCTCCCTCCCTCCTCCCCCCGTCTCCGACCCGCGGATATGGGGATGACATTCTAATCACAGGGGAAATAGAATTGTGGCAGGATAACAGAAATGTGATTAAATGCTACCGGAAGAAAATGCTGCTACTGAAAATAATTCAGGGATAGAATAACAAAAACATTGAGCGTGTTCTGCTGGGGATTGTGTGGTCTGCGTTTTTAAATGAATGATAAAACTATTTTATGAGATTCCAATAGAATATGTGAGGATGTCAGGTTGGAGTCAAAGATAATTGTGTATTTAGCAATATTGCGTGTGTATACACACACACACAAACATGCGCACACACACACACACACACACACACACACACACACACACACACACACACACACACACACACACACACACACACACACACACACACACACACACACACACACACACACACACGAATGAATGAAGACAAAAATAAAACACAAAGGTGGGCACAATCTAAAATGACGATGAATTTAATGAGGACACAATCAAATGCTGGGTGATGACATGAATCAAATAAATACAAACAAAAAACAAACGCACCCTAAGAGCCGGTAGCAGCACAGTGGGAACCAGCGGCATTATGTGGCTGCTACTGGGATCAAGTCTAGTCCCAGCACCCCTTCATTGTTTACAATGGGCAGCCAAATGGAGAGTTTCAATTCCGTCAAATTGATTATTGGAAGAGACAGTATTGATCTGCCGGAGAATCTCTCCCTTGGAATGCCCACGGAGTCCCAGTACGCTGCGATCCGGTCTTATCAGCTGGTGTTTCCAAAGCAGGACAAAAGATAAACGGAGAGCTTCTAATGGCATAAACACAAAGCATACAAACTGAAGTATACAGCCAAATACAAGCTTTAATCACAAACACACATCAAAAGAATGGACACGGTTTTCCCCCTCAGGACTCGCGTCGTTTCCTTTAACTTTTTTTGTGCACACACATCGACACATGCTCACACTGGAACTGAACACAACTGAAAACCTTTGAAATATGAAAACATATTGAGGGGTAGGGGGGGAAGGGGCATCAATTCAATGTTATGGAAATAAATTGACCAATGAGAGACACAAGGAGAGGTTGGTGTGGACAACAAAGTCTTTCGTACACACAGACACACACACAGACACACACACAGACACACACACACACACACACACACACACACACACACACAACAACACACCACAACACACACACACACACACACACACAAACATAACTAACTGTAAAGTAGAAAGGGAGTTTGAAAGACATGCAGCTAGGGTTATTTTTTATAAATATGCCATTGAGCAGATCCTGGTCAGCCTTCATCAGTTTTTCCTTTCAAGCAGTGAAGTGATAGAGTATGAGCGATCTGTGGAAAAGGTGGACCGCCATCTCGAAAACCTTACAATTCCCGTCTCCCTAGAATCGAGGGGTGGGGGGGGGGGGTGGGGGGGGGGGGGT
>OLKM01000584.1:154931-162431 GCA_900291075.1 Melanogrammus aeglefinus
GAAATATGAAACATATTGAAGGGGATAGGGGGAAAGGGGCATCAATATTCAATGTTATGAAAATAAAGCTTTGATCACCTGAGAGACACTAAGGAGGGGTTGGTGTGGACAACAAAGTCTTTACGTACACACACACACACACACACACACACACACACACACACACACACACACACACACACACACACACACACACACACACACACACACACACACACACACACACACACACACACACACACACACACAAAACAATAACCTAACTGTAAAGTAGAAAGGGAGTTTGAAAGACATGCAGCTAGGTGTTATTTTTTATAACTGCCATTGAACAGATCCTGGCTCAGCCTTGCACAGTTTTCCTTTCAAGCAGTGAATGTGATAGAGTATCGAGCGAATCTGTGAAAAGGTGACCCAGCCATCTCAAACCTTACATCTCGCTCCTAGAACTCAGAGGGGGGGGGGGGGGGGGTTGAAGGCAGCAAGGTCTAAGCTCATACCGAAGTGTGCAGGGAATGCATTTACATACAATGTAGTGCTTCTATACTGCATCGTCCCTGTCACGCTAACATGTGCGGGGATGAATGATTCATGTCTCGGTAGATGGGGGAGGGAGCTATAGAATCCTAGTGTGTTGGGGGGGGGAGGAGGAGAGTAGAGAGAGAGAGAGAGAGAGAGAGAGAGAGAGAGATCACGAGAGAAGAGAGAGAGAGAGAGAGAGAGAGAAGAGAGACGAGAGAGAGAGAGAGAGAGAGAAAGAGTAGAGAGAGAGAGAGAGAGAGAGAGAAGAAGTAAAGAGAGAGAGAGAGAGAGGAGAGGGTATGATGCCCGCAGGGAGTGATGAATGAAACTATAGATAAAGAAATATTGCAAAGCATGCGTCGGAGAGGAGGGGTTATGTTCAGGAGGACGTGCGCGGCATGCATAGAGCTTTGATTTATGTGGCCGATAAATCGTGGAAATGGGTCAGTCTGGTGTGTCGGCAAACGTATGGAGAAATCTAGGGTGTATCTCAGTTGGGGCGCTACCAATGGAAAATGGTTCCTGCCTGTGTAGGGTAATTGTGAATGCATGCGTTATGTGCAAGCATCCATGCACACGGGTGTGTGTGTGTGTGTGTGTGTGTGTGTGTTGTGTGTGTGTGTGTGTGTGTTGTGTGTGTGTGTGTGTGTGTGTGGTGTTGTGTGTGTGTGTGTGTGTGTGTGTGTGTGTGTGTGCGCGCTAGTACGGAGCAAGCACTTGAGACAGGATAGTGGTTCGAAAGCCTGGCTTGGTACAGTTCAAGACCATGTCTATGCTCCGTTCTGGGACCTCGGCTTCGAATGGTTGAATCTGTGAATGGTGAAAGGTGTCCGGTGTTAAGAGTAGGATTCAATGTGTGTCTGCCTGGCGTCCGTGCGGGTCTGTATACGCATGTGTTCGTGTGCCTCTGCTTGTGCACGCGTGTGTATACGTGTGTTCAGAAAAACACGGCAGGAGACAGATGTCAAACTGCTCTGCCACCAGCGAGCTCCGGCTGCACTTTTGAAAAGAAGATTAGGATTAAAAAACGTCCAAAAATGTGCTGAACTTCTCGCTGTGGGGCTTAACAGCGCTCACTCACGATGGGGACTGACGCTGCCTCCAAGGTTACTGGAGGGAAATGAGAGACTTGTGTGGGGATTGGGGGGGCTGGGGGGGGGTGGAGGGGATGGGGGAGGGTGGGAGGGAGGTAAGGGGTGGGAGGGAGGGAAGGGAAAGTGTGCCAAGTGGGAAAGGGAGGCTGAGTGTGAGGCGTGGAAGTGAGACGACCGAGTTGCAGAAGGGGCGTGGGAGAGAAGAGATAACGGCCGCTGAGCTCGCCAGGCTTGGGCTAAATCCCTCGATTTGTGTGCTATAAAACGTCCGGATAAAACTTTAGGATGAACATCCACCACCACCTCAAAAAAAGCCCATGATTGTTGAACGCTATCGGTTGAGGGGGGGGATGGCTGTTAGGGGAGGGCAGGCTTGTGTTCACGGCAGTAGAGGATGCGATGGCGACAGGAAGTGAGTGCCGCAGTTCTCGCATTATCCGCCCGCCGCCTGAATACTAAAAACCAAGCACTGGGGCCTCGCATTAGCGGCTCGCAGGGTCTTTGGTGTACGTCGGGCGTGTTCTGTGTGTATTGGACGCATCACCATGGAAATGGTGATGACTGCTCCATGATGAGTAAATAATTGTAATTAGGTGGATTACTTTTTCATTCGAGAGATGGACAAGGGGCTTGAGAGAGAGAACGAGAGCGGGAAGAGGGAGGACGAGAGGGGGGTGGGGGGGGTGGGTGGGGGCGGGATGGTGGAAGGGGGTTGTGGACAGTTTGTGTGCGCCTGCCCACTTGCTGTTCCACTTCCAGACAGCGAGCGATCCGGCGTGACCCATTTCCACGGCACAGGGTTCTAGGGCCTTTTGGGGCATCTCTCTCGCTCCATCTCTCTTTTTCTCTCTCTCTTTCTATCACATTAGCTCCCTCGCTCTCTCTTTCTCTCTCCCCCTCCCCCTCTCTCTCTCCCCCCCTTCCCCCTCCCCCTCGCTCTCTCTCTCTCTCTTGTGCACACTCACATATGCTTTCTCTCTCTCTCTCTGTATCACACACACACACACACACACACACACACACACACACACACACACACACACACACACACACACACACACACACACACACACACACACACACACACACACACACACACACACACACACACATTTGATCTCAATCCATCAGGGGGCCCATTAAGGCCGTTCAGTGTGTTTCCCCCCCTGACCCATGGACCACATACAGGCTCATCGATGTTTGGCCCCCCTCGGCCCTGGAGCAAAACCCTCTGCCTTCAATCAAGGCTGCCATCACAGGAGAAATTAAGTAAATAAGCTACGAAGGGGAACACATCCACGTATGTTCATGAGGACACGAAACGCGGTCGGCTTAGCTCAGGAGGTAGAGCCGAGTGTCGAGGTGTCCCTGAGCAGCTCTCGATGAGCTGGCTGTCGCCTTGCTAGCTGACTCTGCCATGAATGTGTGAATGTGTGTGTGTGAACTGAAGTCGCTTTGGATAAAGCGCCTGCTAAATACCCGCAATGTAAATGCATTCCTACGGTGGACATGAAGTATGAGGCTGACGTACGTGTGCGTCATGTGTCCTGTCGTTCTGAGGGACAACCATCCTGGAAAGAGACCCGTCGAATGTTTGCAGTGTAGTGACTTATTCTCTTCACAGTTTCCCTGCGTTCATATTACATTTCTATGGGATCAAGTTTACATTTGAAAGCAGTGCCACTTGTATACATGCAAGTGTAGTCTCTCTCTCACACACACACACACACACACACACACACACACACACACACACACACACACACACACACACACACACACACACACACACACCACACACACACAACACACACACACACACACACACACACCACAAACACACACACACACACACACACACCCGCACACACTCTCGCTATATCTTACAGTTCATACCAACTCAATACTTTATCACATTTATCATGGTAATAATCACAGAACACATGTATCATTTGTCATCATTCCCTCTGAATTGCACGGTCATTTCCCCTCTCAGAATGGATGGCGGAATCACATCCAGAACACAACATCTAACGTACAATCGGTCGGCATCAATGAGATTGGATCATTCGACTTTTTCTACTCTACTCCACAAAAAAAATCTAATAAAACATACTGTTTGGGGGTAGTGTATCTCAATCTATATAGAGCCAATCACAGTGATGTTGCAACCCAGTCTCACGAAAATACGTGACACTGTCACGTCACGTCATTTAATCTATTCATTCGTGATCTGGGACACGTCATTTCAATTTTTTTTGTGCGAAAAGCACAAATTTCAAACTCATTCTAAAAAGAAGAGATGAAGCAGATACCTTTTTTCCGTCGCGGTTTGCCTACAGAGCAGCGCACCTGCATTAAATATATCCGTGAATTGTCACAATTTCCCAAAATCAAAGGTGAAAGTAGAAACGGGTGCCCAAAAGCTGTCATATTGTAAGAAATTTGCGCTTTTTGGCATGAAAAAAATTGAAATTACGTGTCCCAGCCTAGAATGAATAGATTAGATGACGTGACAGTGTCACGTATTTCCGTGAGACTGGGTTGGATGTTGGGGTCAGGGGACAGAGGTCAGGGGTCATGGCCCCGATGAAACACTAAAGATGGTGGACCGCAGTTCTCTCCGTATTCTAGCGGACTCTAAGATGAGCTCGGCCTGCACTCACTCAGAGCCATGACCTCCTCCTGAGGACACAGAAGGGTTACACGTAAGGTGTGAAGGCTGTGTGTGTGTGTGTGTGTGTGTGTGTGTGTGTGTGTGTGTGTGTGTGTGTGTGTGTGTGTGTGTGTGTGTGTGTGTGTGTGTGTGTGTGTGTGTGTGTGTGTGTGTGTGTGTGTGTGTGTGTGTGTGTGGGGTACACTTACCCTCCTCCTGTTCAGGCTACCTGGGCTGGTGGGGGAGGGGGAGGGGGTCTTCCTGGAAAGGGGAGTCGACAGCTGACTGGCTGGAGTCCCATTCACTAGAGAGAGAGAGAGAGAGAGAGAGAGAGAGAGAGAGAGAGAGAGATGGAGACCGATTCACTAGAGAGAGAGAGAGAGAGAGAGAGAGAGAGAGAGAGAGAGAGAGAGAGAGAGACAGAGAGAGAGAGAGAGAGAGAGAGAGAGACAGAGAGACAGAGAGAGGAGAGAGAATATCAGTCTGTTACAGTGCATCCAGATACGCCTCATCTCCCCTCCTGAGACGACCAGAGGGTCTGCCGTATGGCGGGCTGCAGCCGCCGTCACGTCGTACTCCATTACAAACGCAGACAGACGACGCACGACAGAACCGCTCTGGAACAGCAGTCCTTCCGTTAAAACATGACCAATATTCATTTCTTAAATAAGAGCTTGAACATGAAGCAACATTAGCCATCGCTGAGTGTATAACAAATGACTCAAGTGAACTTCAGACATGATGTGTTTTTCAGGCCGTGGGTTGGGCCCTCACCCTAAACTAGCCCAGTCCACACCTAACCCAATCCAAACCTAACCCTGTCACGACCTCACGCTGGTCTAAACTTAACCTAACCCAGTCCAAACCTAGTCTAAACCTTACCCGGTTCAAACCAAATCCTGGTCCAAACCAAACCTAACCCAGTCCAAACCTAACCCAGGTCTAAACCTTACCCGGTTCAAACCTAATCCTGGTCCAAACCAAACCTAACCCAGTCCAAACCTAACCCAGGTCTAAACCTTACCCGGTTCAAACCTAATCCTGGTCCAAACCTAACGTAGCCCCTGGTCTAAACCTTACCTGGTCTAAACCTTTGCTTCACGCTGGCTGAAATGTGCTGATTGAACGACCGCTGACCGAAAACAAACGCCCACTTCAGTTGAAGCGAACATTGATTTGGCATTCAAAGTACTGCGTGTGCTCTGGTGTATTTATGGGGGTCTCAGTGAAGAGGCCCCCAGGGGCCAAGGGCCAGGCAGTACCGGACCCCGACGTAAAGCCGGTTGAGACTGGCTGGTCTCGACAACACAACAGGTGAACATTTCTATTGATCGGGGAGAGTTGAGTGATGCTGAGTTTCTATGAAAAGCCTGACGATCAATGAGTGACAAATGGCTTCTGCGATGAGGTCTGAAGTCAGTCAACCAAGGCAGACAAAAAGTCACTTTGTGAGGTACGAATCCTGGAGCCACAGTGGGGGACCATACAATAAATAATTGTCTATAATCTAAACAAATACTGAGAGAGAGAGAGAGAGAGAGAGAGAGAGAGAGAGAGAGAGAAATACAGAGAGAGAGAGAGAGAGAGAGAGAGAGAGAGAGAGAGAGAGAGAGAGAGAGAGAGAGAGAGAGAGAATATCCAAAGGGATGGATTTAAAATTACGGTCTGCGAAGTGAGGGAGAGAAAGATGACATAACCTTTCACACAAATAGAACCAGAATCAGAACCGGCTTGTCCCTGAATCCTCCTCATTACAGAGGACCTCATATGTCCTGTAGGCCACTGTGTCTGTCTGTTTAGTGTCATAAGAGGCTCCTATATCAAACCCCATTCAAGGAACTAGACCAGACACATTGTGGGAGGTTAAGGTCAGGGTATTCTTAATTTTCCCTTTGAATCTGTGACTGATTTGAGAATGAGGATTAACTGGTAATTTCGTAGGAAATAGGCGATATAAAAATAGGAAATAATGTTTCTTGCTATCCTCTATCGGTATCGGCTCTCCAAAGGAGATAGCTCCAAATGTACTTCATGACATTAATGTTAACGGTCTACTACACTGGTCTGATTTACCTCCACCTCCAACATTCTCTCCGCACCAAAACACACCGAAGCTGCTCTCGATGCATCATCAACATCCTGTCAGAACAAAGATAGATAAATCGATGCTCCTCTCCCTGCTGTGTGTCAGAGAGTGAGAGCATTAGCATATTCATATTGTATCCTACATCCAACTCCATATAGCCCTCCTCATCATCATCTCATGACTCGTTCTACAATACTGTGTGTGCACTATCACCATGGCGAGATGTGAATCATCCATAAGCCCACAAACCGAAAATAATAGTTATCTCCTAAAAGCAGCTGCCCTAATAGTCTTTTGAGTTATTATGTTGACCTTGATATTATAAAGAATCGCGGTCTGTGTGTGTGTGTGTGTGTGTGTGTGTGTGTGTGTGTGTGTGTGTGTGTGTGTGTGTGTGTGTGTGTGTGTGTGTGTGTGTGTGTGTGTGTGTGTGTGTGTGTGTGTGTGCTTGGAGATAACCGACCAGGTAGCCCCTTCATCAGCCTACACTCCAAAGGGGAAGCAGTTCAATCGTTTTGATTCAACTTTCCTAACGATGACAGCACACACCAGAATAATAATGGTTCTGAAATGTCAGAAAAACGCTTCTAACCAATCCTGCCACTAACGTCATCAATCCCTTCATGAATCAAATAATCCGAATATCCGATTCCTGAGCGATCAGATATGTGGATCGTTCGCGGAACCCGTTCATTGATGAATGGACTCATCGTTATTCATCGCCCGCTGACACTCCGACTTACAAGCCTATGTTGGGCTGCACCAGCTCTCCACTCCGATACCCAACAATCCTCATCGATGACAACCAGCCATTCAATGTACACAACTACAATGACAGGCAACCGGGTGGGCAATGAAATCATGATCTGATCAGGGCAAAAAAAAAAAAGAGCATCCAAACATGAAGCAGTTACACGGAGCGAACTTCCCATCCAAAGCGAATAATTCTACAAAAAAAACTACCGCGACATGATACGGTGGCATCGCTCATTAAAAGCCAGGGCAGTTCGATTCTTACCTTCCACTTCCAGCATGTCGATAAACACAGTGATATTCCTTAAAGCAAGAGGCAGACGACGGCAGCAGCTCCTGATTCGCTCCACGCCCCGCAGTCTTCTACTAGCACTCTGCTGCTGCTGAATGAG
>OLKM01000584.1:177227-182227 GCA_900291075.1 Melanogrammus aeglefinus
TTTGAGGGAGAGAGAGAGAGAGAGAGAGAGAGAGAGAGAGAGAGAGAGAGAGAGAGAGAGAGAGGAGAGAGAGAGAGGAGAGAGGAGAGAGAGAGAGAGAGAGAGACAGGAGAGAGAGAGAGAGAGAGAGAGAGAGAGAGAGAGAGAGAGAGAGAGAGAGAGAGAGAGAGAGAGAGAGAGAGAGATGCACAGGGCGAGAGTAGAGAGACCTGCATTGAGCATGAGTGAGTGAGTGAGTGAACCATGTGTGAGTGACAGGGTGGATGCGTGACAGCGAGCATCGAAACACGTGAACGTAGGGGGGGGGGGGGGGGGGAGTGAGTGAGTGAGTGATGGAATGAACATGTGAGAGACGACATGTGAGTCAGTGAATGCGAGCGTGCGTGTGTGTATTGCTGTTCTGGAAACATCTGTTATCAATAGACATTTGGCAGGGGATCCCTTGACGGATCCAGCCATGTGCAGCCGCCACTGGAGAATCCCTCACACACGCTCATCAGCCTTCAGCCAGACAAGGTAATCACTCACTAATCAGACCCAGTTATGCTGTTGACCGTAGCAGCAGCCTTTAACCGGGGAGCTCTGCTCCAAAGGGCTGGAGCCTTGCTTCTTCATGTAATGGGGTGTAAATAATAACATGGCCCCCCACTAACACACCCCGACGTGCACAACATCTACATCGTACGATCGCAAGCGCCCAGCCACGAGCACACACGCGAGTACAGACACACACAAACAAACACACTGCCACACACACTAACACACATATGCACGCACAAATACACACACAAATACTAACACACACACACACACACACACACACACACACACACACACACACACACACACACACACACACACAAATAAACCCACCCACCCCCCTCATATCAACACACCCCAACATACGAAACAATGACAGCATAAGATCGCAAGCGCACGTGCACACATGACGTGCACACACACAACCACACAGCCTTACACACACACACAAGCAAAGACACACATATACAGCCATACACACAAGTACATACACACACAGCCACAAGTACAGACACACGCAAACAAACACACTGTCACACACACATACACACACAAATACACAAATACACACACCCAACACACCCCCCAGCCCCCCCCCCCCCCTTAACACACACACACACACATAAACAAAAACACATACACCCACTCACAGATAGAAATAGTACTGCGTAGTGGCTGTGACTCAGCAGAACAGGCGGAGCAGATGGACCTGTCAGCCCAGAGTTCTGCTTAACAGACCCCCCAAAACAAAGACACTGTCACAACAAAACACTGGTGTGTTCAACGGCCGTCATGTTTGAGTCCACTCTGTCGTGGAAGCTACAGCAACAACGACGACGTAGCGACGTAGCCTTTCATAACAGAATGAATGTGGAACAGACACTCAAGACAACCTCTGCAGAGTTGGATATGGACCAAAGGGGGGAGAGAGAGAGAGAGAGAGAGAGAGAGAGAGAGAGAGAGAGAGAGAGAGCGAGGGAGGAGAGAGGAGAGAGAGAGAGAGAGAGAGAGAGAGAGAGAGAGAGAGAGAGAGAGAGAGAGAGAGAGAGAGAGAGAGAGAGAGAGAGAGAGAGAGAGAGAGAGGGAGAGAGAGAGGAGAGAGAGAGAGAGAGAGAGAGAGAGAGAGAGAGAGAGCCGTAGAGAGGGAGGGGACCAGCAATGGAGAGAGAGCGACCAGGCAGAGGGAGACAGGAAGGAGGTGAAAATAGAGAGAAAGACAGAGAAAGAGGGAGAGAGAGACCTAAAGAAAATAGAGACAGAGAGAGGGAGAGAGAGAAACACAGCGAGAGACAGACTGAGAGAAGAAATAGAGAGAAAGACAGACAGATAGACAGAGACAGAGACAGGGACAGAGAAAATAGACAGAGAGATTCAGAGAGTTTGAAAATATCGAAACAGACAGAGAGAGAGAGAGGTGGAGTGACACCGAGAAAAGAGCGAGCGAGCGGGCCAGGGAGAGAGAGTCATCTGGTCTCTCTGCAGGAAGACGGTGGCTGCGGCGTGTTCTAATTAAACGAGGACTAAACTGCGGTGGCAGTGCCAGCCTCGCTGCGCCATCAGCGTGGCGGCGGCAGGGACGGGTAGCGGGGACGGGGGACGGGGGACGGGGGACGGGGGTCAGAGATGGACAGCGAGGACACCACATGAAGCATTATGGGATGGAAATAGAACAGAGGAGGAGGAGCTTCAAACGTCAACACAGACCAAACCAAAATCCAGATGATGGATACTTTTCATCGATGATATTGGGCAGGTTTGTGGTTAACTAGTAGAATAGCGCCTTTGGAGGTGTTGACGAACACTTCTTTAACGGGTCCTTCTTCCTCAGCTGGAGGGGGAGGGACTGACAGCTCAAGGACGCAGTCTGAGCAGCACGGAGAGAGAGCCACTTGAAGCTCACAGAGACACGCACAGGGACGCTCACGGGGATATGCACAGACACACACACACAAAGGGGCATGCATGTGTGCCCACGCGCACACAAACACACACACACATACACACACACACACACACACACATAAACACAGGGACATGCATGTGCGAGTGCACACACAAACTCAGACACAAAGGGACATGTACGCCCGCGCACACATTTAAGCACAGTTATTGCCTATATGGGCTACCGCTAGCACACACACACACACACACACACACACACACACACACACACACACACACACACCACACACACACACACACACACACACACACACACACACACACACACACACACACACACACACACACACACACACACACACACACACACACACGTACACACACACATACACAAAAGCAGGTCATTTGTTGTGTATGGTCAAAAGTGTTTGTGGTGTGTTCTTGTTCAGCATAGTTCTAGCTCCAACTGGGGGTAAAACACGCCCGGTCGCAGACAGCTAAGGTCAGGTCGTTCTGTCCCAGCCTCCAGGCCTCTTCTGTCCAACTGTACAATACTTTGTCCCTTCAATGTATGACACTGTCACACATTTCATAATCAAGACGTTATTCAGGCATTCCCGATGAAATGACCAACAGTATCAATGCTAGGAATCTTTTTTAATGCGTATTTTTATGTAGTGTTACAACAATTAAAGAAATCCACACCATATTTTATTATTTTCAGCACAAATAAATGCCAGCTTTTAATTAATATTCTGAACAATGAATCACACAGATGGAACCGGATTCTAACAACTTGCCAGGCCAGACACATCCGCACAGTAAAACAATTCAAAATAGACCCAGTCGATGTATAAATAACATCAGAGAATGACATTCAGCCTCCGAAAACATGGAGCAGGCCTGTGTTCATGCTGTTGACTGCCTACAGAACTGTTAACTAGTGCATGAGAATAAGCCAGACAGAGCGTTTTAAACGCCCGTTAGCAAGAATGGAACTTTATGCACAGAACGTGCTTTCAAAACCTGTGTGTGTGCATGCCTGTGTCTGTGTGTGTGTGTGTGTGTGTGTGTGCGCGCGCGTGCGTGCGTGTGTGTGTGTGCGCGCGTGTGTGTGTGTGTGTGTGTGTGCGTGAGTGTGTGTGTGTATGTGTACCAGTCTGTGTTTGTGTGTATGATAGGCCTTTCGCACCAAAAAGAACCAAGAGCCAGTTCCGGGCTGGTGCTAGGGCCAGTTCAAAACTGGTTCCAGCCTTATCCTTCCCAGTTAAGAACCAGTTGGTTTCACACCGGCCAGAGCCAGCCATGGAGCCAGCGAGAGCAGCGTCATGACGTCACTGCAAACGTCTGCATACGTCTCCGCTTTCCCAGCAACCCTCACGCCTTGCCGGAACTGTACAATAAGAAGAAGAACCCTCGCCCCAGTTTCAAACACAACTACAACAATTTCGTCTTCACGTCAATCCGTGTATGGTTCGTTCTTTGAATATTCCGATTTAAAACAAAATCAGAAAAAAACAATTGACAGAGTCGTTTTTTGGTTCTTCTGATTTGGTTTTGAAACTGAAAAAGGGCAAAAGAAATAAACAAATAAACTGCATTTTTCGGTTTTTTAGGCCGGAACTGGTTCTTTGGCGATGTGAAACCAAAACACTGGCTCTAGCTCCGAACTAGCCCGGAACTGGCTCCGATTTTGCAGCGGTGTGAAAGGCCCATGTGTGTGCTTGTGTGTGTGCTTGTGTGTGTGCTTGTGTGTGTGTGTGTGTGTGTGTGTGTGTGTGTGTGTGTGTGTGTGTGTGTGTGTGTGTGTGTGTGTGTGTGTGTGTGTGTGTGTGTGTGTGTGTGTGTGTGTGTGTGTGTGTGTGTGTGCCTGTGTTGTGCGTGCGTGTGTGCTTGTGCCAGGTATACGTGCGCTCCTTTACAGCCCAGTAATCTGAGCCACCTGTGGCTCCTGTATCTCCTTTCACAGACTCGTGACATCACCGGCAGATCAGGCCGGTTGCTAGGCAACTAGATGGCATCATTGTAGGGAGTGTGAGGGAGCGGCAGAGCACGCCCGTGACCACCAGGGAGTCTCACAGGGGCTATAAATACCGGACCGCCAGATCCACACCGGGATCCGAGACACAGGGACAGATTAATTGTGAATCGAGGTAGATCTCTGTCTCTCTCTCTCTCTCTCTCTCTCTCTCTCTCTCTCTCTCTCTCTCTCTCTCTCTCTCTCTCTCTCTCTCTCTCTCTCTCTCTCTCTCTCTCTCTCTCTCTCTCTCTCTCTCTCTCTCTCTCTCTGTGTCTCTCTCTCTCTCTCTCTCTCTCTCTCTCTCTCTCTCTCTGTCTCTCTCTCTCTCTCTCCCTCCCTCTCTCTCCCTCTCTCTCTCTCCCTCTCTCTCTCTCACTCTTTCCCTCCCTCTCTCCCCCTCCCTCCCTCTCTCTCTCCCATCCCTCTCTTGTGCTCTCTCTCTCTCTCTGTCTCTCTCTCTCTCTCTCTCTCTCGCTCTCTCTCTCGCTCTCTCCTACTCTCTCTCCCTCCTCTCTCTCTCTCTGTCTCTCTGTCTCTC
>OLKM01000584.1:187227-212458 GCA_900291075.1 Melanogrammus aeglefinus
TAGTGTCCGCGCGCGTAGGAGATAACTGTAAATGAGTAGGCTACTACTAGTACTTTTGCAGGCTGAACGTTAAAATACTTCTTAACTTAGAGAGACGGCAGCTGCAGTAGTTCGCAATTGGACCTTCGAGGAGACAAATGTCCTCTTGGAGGTGGGGGTTAATATAAAGATCGGACGAGAAATTGACGTAGCTGTGCTGTCCTTCTCCTTCTTAATTGAAGGAGCAGGCAGAGAAAAGCTCTCTCCTGCTGTGCTTTCATTAAAATCAAATTCACAATGCCAAATAGTGATAAGATCCTCGTTTTGACCCACCTACAACCAAAATGGCCACTACGTGAACCAAAGCACCACTAGCGCCAAAGACCAGAGCTCTCGGCTTGAACCTCCGCGACCGACCGGCCCCTCCTCACCTGCTTGCCGTCCTGGGTGTAGATCTTCTTCACCACGCCCGAGTCCAGCTTGATGGCGTCCGTGATGTCGGTGAGCACCTGCTCGTACGAGTGCGCCGTCTTCTTGTTGAGCAGCACCCTCACCGCCTTGCGCGGCTTCACGCCGCTCCTCACCACCGTCACCAGCTTGGGCCGGATGAAGTCCTTGATCTCCCGGCTCTCTGGGGCCCCCGTCTTGGCGCTGCCCAGCGAGGGCGGGCCCCGGGAGGCCGTGGCCGAGGCCTTGACGTTGACCGACCAGTTGGGGTTGACGTTTTTGGAGTAGTCCAGCTTCTTGTAGGCCTCGACGGAGCTGCACACGTAGCTGTCCCCTGCGAAGGAGGAGGAGCGTGTGGTCGCCCGCGGAGACAGGGGGGGGGTTGTTACTATAGCGACACCTATTTGCATTTTTAATGACGTTAAGTTTGATTAAGTTAGTTGGTACGGCTTGTAACATGACCACTCATTAAGATTGTATAGGAGGAAATTCATGAACAATAAACATGTGCATTGAATACATTTCGATACAGGTCTGCCTTTCTCTCAAGCCTTTGAGATATATTCAGGATTATAGGAGAGAAAATGGAGGCCGGAAGGACAATGTATAAAAATGAAAAGAAAAGAGAACTTGAGAAGATGGGGGATAAGAGAGGAGAGAGCATTAAGCCATCTTAATTGACTCAATATCTCTACCGGATTAAGTTTATCACCTGATTATTTTCAACACAAGGGCTATGCATTGAGGACGGATACATACCTTCTACTAACATGTCGACGGTGCTTATCTTTTTAACGCCGTCCAGGGAGTAAATGGTGCGGACTCCCTGGGGTAGGTTGACTTTGTCGGACAGGGAACGAGTAAGGTCAGCTAAAAGCGCGTCAAAGGTCCGGAACCTGTCCATGGAGATGGCGTAAACTATGCCGTTGAAATAGCGGTCACCGTTGCGATAGAAGCGGACCTTCTTTGCCCTCTTCTCCTCGGCGATAGTCTTAAGGGTCCGGGTCCGGTACAGGCTGCAGTGGGCGCTGTGCGTTGGACTCGGCACCCCGTTCATCCTGGCACTGCCTCGGCTGTGTCTTTGCGCTTTGTCCCGCTCCTCAAAATGCTCGAGTTCCATCTCGCTTGCTAGAGTTGCTATCACGGCTGTACTCTCTGGTGACAAAATAAAGGTTATGGTACACACGGAAAAAGTTTCAACACTCAATATCGGAAAAAGATCTGGAAGTCGAGGTAAAAGGAAAACAAGCTCCAATGAAATCGACAGAGCAGGAGCTCGCGGTGGCTGGGAATAAGCCCCCTAATAAGAGATTAAGTGCATTTAAGCCGCGCACGGGACAGTACGGCTGCCTTGGTAATGACCTGCTGTCAAACAGAATGAACTGCGAATAGAGTCGTGAGTGATAGGAGGAGCAGAGACGGGAGGGGGGAGAGAGAGAGAGAGAGAGAGAGAGAGAGAGAGAGAGAGAGAGAGAGAGAGAGAGAGAGAGAGAGAGAGAGAGAGAGAGAGAGAGAGAGAGAGAGAGAGAGAGAGAGAGAGAGAGAGAGAGAGAGAGAGAGGGAGAGAGGAGAGAGAGGGAGAGAGAGAGAGAGAGAGAGAGAGAGAGGAGATGAGCGAGAGGGAGAGGGAGAGAGAGAGTGAGAGAGAGCGAGAGAGAGAGAGGGAGAGGAGAGAGACTCAGGAGGGGGGAGAGAGAGATAGAGGGGAGGGGGGAGAGCGATAGAGCGAGAGAGTGAGGAGGGAGGGAGAGAGAGAGAAGTCACGAATCAATAATGGTATTGCCTATTCCACACTGGTCTCGAGAATTATATTTACAAGATGCACACATACAGAAAGATGAATGAACGAATGATATATCGGCTATAGCAGGCGTCATATGCGGCACTTTTAGAAGCATTACGGCTCCAATAAAGAATGACTTGGGTATCATAACAGAACTGCGTGCAATGCACCTGTCCCTATACCACCCTCAATAGGACCATGATGAACCAGTAGGGGGTAGACGTTGGATTTAACTTTAATAAATACAATAAATAATAAAAATGTAAGCTTTAAAAAATATATAATAATGTAAACATCCCGTTGACAGTTCTTACCGACGCGTGTGAGTAGAGCCTCTTTGACGGTCCCGTCCATCCCGGCGGACTTCAGAGGTCTCGGTGCGGACTGAAGCGGGTGTTACGGGCTCGGGCGGCACCGGGCAGGGTGGGTGCTGGTGTGAATCCCCCCCTTGTGTCACTTCTTTGTTGTCCGGTCGATCTGCTCCACCAGTGTCTCTGTGTGTTTGTGTGTGTGTCTGTGTGCGTGTGCGTGTGCGTGTGTGTGTGTGTGTGTGTGTGTGTGTGTGTGTGTGTGTGTGTGTGTGGTGTGTGTGTGTGTGTGTGTGTGTGTGTGTGTGCGTGTGTCTGTGTGTGTGCGTGTGAGAGAGAGACGCGTGTGTTGTGAGAGTGAGCTAGGGGTGGACTGGAGCGCGCACCAGCTGCTAACCCTTTCCCAGTCTCTCTCTCTCTCCCACTCTCTCTTCTCGCTTTATCCCCCCCCCCCCCCCCCCCCCCCCCTCATTGGGATGCAAACTCATTCTTTGGACGCGTGCACGCGCACGCCCGGGTGCACGCCCGTGAGCAGTGGGCCTACTTTTCCCTCCTGTAATATTTCAGAAATTTCAGAAATTTTGGATGAAACAATAGCTCCTATTCAAAGATCGATGCATCATATCACTATACGTTTAGTATTATGATCCCCTCTGGGAACAATCGAGGGTTTCAGAACATGGAAAACTAATCCGGCGTTATTGATTAACACATGAATATTTGCATGTGACCATGTTACGCAATAATCTTACCCCATTGTTTAGACCGCCATGTCCACACACAGCCACACCATAAGCAGTCAATCCAGACATTCAGAGGACGATGCACAGGAGTTGCTATTTAATTCAAGAGCAGTTGTTTTTAAGTTATTTTTTCGGTTTTAGCATCTCTAAATAATAGAGAGCAATAGGGGGGAGGGGGGGTACAGAACGCAGAACTCCTTAACTACAGGGGCCTGGGGGTGGTGGGGGGGGGGGGACTCTGTACTAACCCCACCAAACTGTCTCTGACGTACTCGGTGTCTGTCCATTCCATAGTTTAACCTATATCCAACTATCAACGAGCGCTCATTCCCGAAACCATGCCCCCCACCTCCCTTCAGGTTACACAATGCTTTTTGCGTACATTGTGGTTATATTAACCAACATGGGCTAAACCCCCCCCCAGCACACACGTGTTAGATGAGACGTCGATTAAATGTCAGCACTGACACGCCATTTACCAAAGACAGGGATCAGTGGGGACGGACGGCAGCAGCACACAGGAGTGTGGACGGGGCTGTGAGACAGCATCGATGTAGTCCTCATCATTCATTAGGGGGTTTTATCAGCATGGCCCTTCTGTGTTTTTATGGACTTACTTGGCTTTCTTTCCAGCATAATTGTGAATAGGATGGATTTGGCAAATGTATAGGAGGCAAATGGTGTGTGTGTGTGTGTGTGTGTGTGTGTGTGTGTGTGTGTGTGTGTGTGTGTGGTGTGTTGTGTGTGGTGGTGTGTGTGTGGTGTGTGTGTGTGTGTGTGTGGGGGGGGGTCATAGGGAGTGTTGATGTGCGTCACAGACTGAGTGACCTCACAGTGGAGAGTCAGAATCAGATCAGTAGCACATCAGTGGCAGAGGACGTTATTCTATCTATTCCATCGGCACTTCCTGATTCATGATTCCCATGTGCGTTCACCAGCCAATCACGTTCAGTGAAACAATGGCAGGGTTGAATGTGCGTCATTAAGAGGGTGTCTATTGGCGTTTCCTCTCATATCACCACACGCGCACACACACACACACACACACACACACACACACACACACACACACACACACACACACACACACACACACACACACACACACACACACACACACAGGGTATCAAATATAGTCAACAGGCTTGCCAACTGTGTGGGGGGGGGGGGATTTGATGGACACAAAACGTAAAACGAATGTCAAATATAAACCGCACACTCAAAATACTAGATCAACTGCCACAAGACTGGGAAACTAAGGGATATATATATAAATATATATATAATATGCTGGTGTAGTAAACACATTCAAAATATGTAGTAGAACTGTAACTGTAAATAGCACTAAATAAAAAGGCAATGAATATTTCCCCTCTTTTTGTCCAGCGTTCAAAATACTTTAGAAGATCAAATGTCTAAATCAGAAAATGATCCTCAGCACTGACTCTTGGGACCAGAGATGATTGAAATGGTGTTTGATTTTGTGCATGCGTATGATTCATCACTTAGAAGCGGCTCAAAGCAGACCGCTCATACTGCTGTAAAGGCAGTGTTGTTTTGATGCATTCCTCAGAAAAAGGGCATCATTTAAAAGGCACTCTGTGGACTCTCGTTTCTTCACGCCCACGCAGCCGAGACTGTCGGTGGGTGGCTTTGGGTTGGAAGTGTGGTTGCTAAGTAGATGAGCGGAGCCACAGAAGGAAGGCTTCAGCGTTGGAGACGCAGTGTGTAGGAGGGGGGAGACACCACCCGCGGACGCCAACCTCTTCCCCCGATTGGCCTTTCTGATGTAGGTTCCCCTGAGCTCGCTTGGACCTGAACACCTGGTTACACCGCGACCACCTTCTCCTCTATCCGATGCTCCTCGTCCTCCACCCCCTTCTCTTCCTTCACCACCACCACTATCTCCTCCAGTCCCTCCTCCTCCTGCTCCTCCTCCACCCCCTGTTCTCCTCCTCCTCCACCATCTCCTCCCATGCCTTCTCCTCCTCCTCCCCCTTCTCCACTTCAACCGTATCCTCCTCCTCCTCCTCTGCCCTCCCCCCCCTCCTCCACCTCCTCATATTTGCTATTCATATTCTACAAAGCAAGCACAAAAATAGTCTTTTTGGTTTATCATAGAATATCAGAGTATTTTATTCATGTGTAATCCATTCTTCAAACACGTAAGCCTTATCACGTAACGTTTAGCCATGAGAACCATCATGACTGTTTTTTTTGTATACAAAATGATTTGAAGTCATACTGTAGCCAAGCTACAAAATAAGAAAAACACAAATGGTGCAGTGAATTTCAAGAAATGAAAAAGTTCTACAAATTGACCACAATGACCTTGGCTGAACCGATAACAGTATTAAAAAGGGGCTGCCGGGAAGAGTGGAAAACTCGATTTTGAGTGAAATATGTTAGAAACGTGATAGCCCTTGGTCAACTATCTGACAGTGAAATGATCTGGGAGAAAATCTCCCTGTGCCATCCTCTGAATGAGGCCATCAAGAGTATGGACAGCTCCCTGCTCATTTCTGAGCAATCAGAACATCTCTTCTCTGATTGGCTTAGGGATTCCATTTCGCCCGTCAATAGAGGAGGTAAATCCTAACGACCCCAAATCCCGACAACTTTTACTCGGTGTGTGTGATGCATTTATTAAAAGATGGAAATGTACACAGAGTACCAACCGACACCGATTACAGGTTAGATACCCTGATTCAGCGGCTGTTTGAGGGTTGGGAGTCTGCTCCCAGCCACAGCCTTCCTCTCCGGGCCCCTCCGCGCTCCTCCTCTTCCTCCTCCTCCTCCCTCTCCTCTTCCTCCTCCTCCTCCTCCTCCTCCTCCCTTGGACTCAGTGTCTGCCCGCCTGCTGGCCTGCTTCTCTCTAGCAGCAGGGAGCAGAATGACAGATGAATACATGAATCATAATTAAGTCGTGAATGCAGAATATGAAAGACCAACAGCAACATCCAACTCAGCATGAAAGTCCTTCAGAGGAACATGAATCAAAAAGTCACGGTTGGTATTTTATTCAAAGCAATTACATGAATCCGCATGAGGTTTCTATAATTAACTGTAGGTTTGACATGTCAAATTACCCCCGTGATTTATATTCATGTAGGGGTTGTATCACACCATGTCATTTGGGATGATTTAATGTTTGTTTTGAATAACATCATCAAGGCACAAATCCTTCTTAAAGCCTGGTTAACGTTTCTCATGCTTGTCACTTTACCTCATGGACTTCTTCTGCTGGCTCTCTGGCGCCCCCCGTGTCTGGTTGGGGTACTGAACCCTCCTGTTAGCTTCCAGTGTGGAGGACAGCTGTAGCAGACAGGTTTTTAAAAGGAGGGTACGTCCAATGTGCGGCATACACACGACTGCATCACGGCCTGAGCGTCAAAGGGCCTCAACTTGTCCGCATTCAGATTAGATCCAACCTCAATCCAAGGGAAAACCTCTCAAGAAACTCATTTCAAACTGTTGTTTGCCTCCAAGAAATACAATTTCACTGCTAGGGCCTTTGTCTCAAGCACTGCGGCATCGCTGCGATGCTAAACAGTCCCTGACTTACTTTTCTTAAGATTATGTAAGGAGCGTTGAAGCAGCATGCATAAGAGCAGATAGGCCTCAGAGTGCGAGAGAGATAAAGGCAGCCCAGCCTTTCCACTCGTCTTTCAAAATATTTTTTTTTTTCATAGCTCTCAGCCACACACACACACACACACACACACACACACACACACACACACACACACACACACACACACACACACACACACACACACACACACACACACACACACACACACACACACACACACACACACACACTTCCCTTTTACTCAAAACCCCAATTCCTCACCCTGTCACTGGTTCACAGATCAATAGTGCGCTAAGGAGTCGCTCACTCACCCTGTCATAGTCCCCGAGTGAACACATGATTGATGGGAGGAGCTTACCTTGGCGATCTCTGAAAGGTACGCACGTCTCTCATCGTTGGTCCTGTGAAACGCCTGACATTCCCCGGAGAGAAACGGTGGGTGAGTGTGTTGATGGACAGACTATGTTTGGGCATATATTAATGACTCTATAATCAAAGCTTCATTTGATTAATTAGACGTGTTAGTAGAGCTGGGTGATTTTGAGTCGGAATTTGAATTCATGGTTCAGGACGATTTTAAAAAGAGAAAATCAATAATAAAAAAAATGGCAGCATGCGCTGAAAAAAAGTCAGTTTGTCGAGTGTGCCTAAAGTCATGGCAACTAAAAGCAGCAGCACAACACATTTATTCCAAAATCTTAAACTGAGGCAAGCAGCAGTTTGGGAGATGTGCGTTACTTATTTTGCTTTTGTTTATCATTGCTATTCTTCAAATAAAATCCAAATTTAAAAAATATATATATTTGTCATTTATAGCAAAAAATATTACTTCAATTCGATAATTGGGTTTGGTTTGAAAAAAATCAGAGATTTTATTATTAGGCCAAATCGCCCAGCCCTAGGTATTAGAGTGAACTGAAACCAGAGAGTCAGACAGAGCAGAAGTGCAGAGGGTGAACCGGGTGCCTCTGTGCGTGTGCCCCAGGTGGGTTTTTCAGCGCTAGGACGCGCGGATTAGAGCAGGGCTTACTGACTGGCTGCTAATGCTAATGCTATGCTATAAACCCAGATTCACAAAATAGCTCGCCGCTTGTTGCTTGAAACAATAAACAATGAGCCAGCCAGGGAAACGCAATCACACAATCCCATCATTATCAGACCACGAATATGTGGAAATTTGTATCAATGTTACCTTTTTTTAACCAATGACTAATCCTTCTTAATCCTTTGCTCATGATAATAGTCAACAAGAATGTTAATGTATAGCAGCGTATCACAATAGTAATTTCATGGTATTATGAAAAGCTGCTACACACGCACACAGCACATTAAACCCGGTCAGAGGCCTGTCGTCCATTGACCAAAAGTCCCATGCGGCGCACACTGCGGCCATCTTTGTAGTCCTGCGTTCATGCGGCCTTGTCTAAATCATTTCACAAGCAGAACCAGAGGCCCACACACACACCTTCCCTTCTTCCTCGATGCCAACACGACAGTCCATCAGGTGGCTTTGGAGCTCGGCCTTCTCATTGGTCAGGAGCTTCAAGCGTTGCTGCAGTGCATCCTGGGAGAGAATAAAGAGAATAAAGCGTGACGCAACAACAATAAACAACAGCAACGTGACTTCTGTGGGCCAACCCCTTGCGACCCCAGGCTCCGGGACAGGATACGACGGGCTGAAACCAGGGCCATATTTCAGTACCTGCGGTTACAGTGTCCCGTCGACGCAGTCCGAGGTCATCGGTTTAAAATCTACGCTGTGCTGTTCATTGGTTTTGGAATATCAGTTTAATGGTAAATTGACTCCATTTATAGAGCGCTTTTCTAACCAGGGGGCCGCTCAAAGTGCTTAACAGTTATTGCCCAACATTCTCCCGTTCTTACACATAACACACACCGACAACGGTGTCAGCCATGCAGGGTTAACAGCTAGCTTGTCTGGAGCTAGCGCAGGTCAAGTTACCTGAGCCACTGCCGCCTTGATTGTGTTATGATCAGATGATTACACTCCTCTGGTGTGGGGTATGGCTCGACGAAGGCGCGAGCTACCCATCACAATGTGGTCGGCAGAATACCTTACCATCATAAACAAAACATGGGAAGACCCGCCTCTTCCTCCTCCTCTGCCATTTTGTTATTTTAGCTCAGAGTTTCGAATTGTCTCTTTTTGCGCTGCCACTAATAACAAAGTAAACAAATGTCGACCTGTCTTCTGTACAGGTTCCTATAAAGACTCTGAACTATTTGTTTTGGGAGGGGAGGTGGGTTTTTATGTTTAGAAATGTGCTACCCTTTGCTATGATTCTCCTCAGTCTGACTTCTCCACTCGGATAAAGAGTCTCAACCTATTTTTACAAAAATGGGAACAGTCGCCGTTTCTGGGGAGCTGTCCCGGACATGTCCCTGTTTTTGTAAAAAAAAATAGGGTTAGAGTTGGGTTAAATCAATTAATGGGTTCTTAAATGGCAAGGGTTGTTATATTTTATTAGTATTCATTTGTACTATGGAATGTTTGCTGTTGTATATGAATATTGAACAAAAACCTTTGAAAGTCAAATATGACGCTTCTTAATAAAACCATTAAACTGGAAGTTTAATGGTTTAAAGTGTGCTGGTACTGAAACCACACCCTGCATGTTAAGCACTTCATGCCACCCACCTTCTAAACTGAGATAAAACCAGGTTGCGTAGAATTATGAGGCCCAAGCCCCCCAGCAATTAAGGCCGAACCTGGAGAAGTCTCTGGGGGGGGGGGGGGGGGTCTTTGATATTAAAATCTTAAAATGAGATTTCAGATATAGTGAGAGGAACCTTTAACAATATTAGCATCCTGTTATGCAGCACATGTGACCAGATTCTCTCGATCTTTGCAATTTTTTTGCAATAGCTTTAAGACTAAACAATTCTGCTAATATATTCGCCTCAAGTATATGATTACCCTCCTGTATATTCTCCAAAAGGTTATCGTGTTCCCTACCTGCAACACTAGACAAAAGGACAAACAATAATGTCTACGGTTAATGAAAGATTGGAGACCCCCCCATGAGTGTGACGGTGTAATCGCCCCCCCCTTGATGCCACAATGTGACTCCATCTCCAACAGGCCGTTGTAATCCTACCCTCTGACACAGGCAGCCTGCCACTGCAGCTCTGTGTATTCAGCCATTTCACAACCGACGGATCAGTCACTGCATTGTAACCCGCAGGGAGGACGTGGAAACACTGTCGTACGAAAAACCTAATGTGCAGCGCTGAGCCACGCTAATTCCCCTAAGACGTTTTACTGGGACAGTCTGACAAAACTGAGCCTAGCATAGCATTCTGTGAATTTAGATAATTAAGTGTATGTTTAAAAAAAGGTTGCTTATTTGCCTGGAAGTAAAATAAAAACCGCAGGGACAGCCCTAAACACAACCTAAATACAGTAACACACACAGTTCTGTTCTGACTGGCTACATTCAGAACTGTTTACCTTTACTATATTCTCAGAGACAAACTAATTTGTAAGTCACTGAGGGCGGACTAATGAAATCAGTCTAGTTAGGCAGACGGATAAACACACACTCATCAACGTATGCCCCTAACCAACACACACACACACTTACATGCACATTAACATACGCCCCTAACAGCAGCCCCAGATAGTCCTAAATCATTGTAATTAGGTTGCATTGCTCCTCTACGGTCCTAGCTCTGCATAAACCAGTGATTACCGTGTGTGCTGTAATTGGGTTCATTCAAGTGCAGGACTGGAGCTCCTGCCAGCAAAATTCCTCTAACGTCGCCATAGTAAAACGATCCTACAGCGCCCTCTGCTGGTAATTAACCGCATCGGGCAATAACATGGTAAGAAATTATCGTTGAACAAACTCTTTTGTTCAGATGAAACTTACTGATGGCATGTCTTCAAAGGATCTAACAGAGGCCAATCGATCTGCAAGAGAAAGACCACCAAAGTTACAGTGGTGTGTGTGTGTGTGTGTGTGTGTGTGTGTGTGTGTGTGTGTGTGTGTGTGTGTGTGTGTGTGTGTGTGTGTGTGTGTGTGTGTGTGTGTGTGTGTGTGTGCCTTGGTTCGCAAGGAAGGAACATTGAAGCAGAACTCAGTATTCGCAAGGGTTCGATACGAAGCTAGCCTAAAAGCTATTCCTGGAGTTGTTTCCATGACCCAAAGATCGAGGCATTACTTGAATGAGGGCCCCCAGGAGCCGACACTATCAAAATATGGCTCACGTGGTTATGAATGTGTGCAGTGTGTAAAGAGAGATCGGCTTGACACAGCCTAACGTTACCCATTGGGTTTCCTCGTAAATCCTCCAGTTTGTCGTGCACCATTGAGATCTGTCTCTGCAGCTGTCCATTCAACTCTATCTGGGTCTCGTATCTGGTTTTCCACTCATTACCTAGTTGTTTTCAGACAGACAAAACAGACACAAGATGGTTAAAGGCAACTGATGCAGTTAAACATGTAGGTCCTAGGCCTCTGGCTATTTTACTAGCGATACTGCATTATAGGCAGTATCTCTAGCAAATCTATTTATCCTAGGTTGTTTGACACGTTTAACGTTTAGGTTATTTTTCAGTTTATGTATGACATGTTATGTGTATGTTGGCCTACTGTTAAGACTCTCGCTACAAATATGACCACACCCTTTTCAGTTAAATGTAGGCAATTGTGTATTACCTCGTTTTGAAAGTTTAGAAATCCAAACGCATGTGTGTGTGAAGATAAAGAACCATTGGCAGCGAAGATAGAGCCTACCTTGACGCGTTCTTACCTTCTCCATCGACACTATGCAGTCTCTCCTGCAGCTCCCGCATGGTGATCCTCAGATCAGAGACCGACTCCTCCAGCATGTCCCTGCGCATGGTCGCAGATCATACATCAAGGCCTCTAACTAGCGCGATATCCACATGGACGGCCTGCCAACACGACGATGAACTACAAAGTGCCTGACGTTGCGTTCACTTACTTCATTTCTTTCTCCTGTCGGAGTTCCGCCTGCAGACGGGCCAGGTCGTACTTGTGGAGGTCTGACTCTGCATCGACCGCGCTCATGTCTCTCTCTCTCTCTCTCTCTCGCCGCAGAACGGAGTTTGTTGCTCCTTCATTTCCATGGAGACGCGGGTGAACTCCAGGTCACCCCGGTAACCAGGGATGTTGGGGGTCTCGGCTGAGTCGGATGGTTTCAGGGGTCCCAGCATTACCGGTGTGGTGCATATAACACCTCGCATTTAGAATAATTACGTCTTTACATACTGCCATTCTCAATAACTTTTCTTTATTTTCCACACATGTGCGTTTTGATTTCCATACTTTCAAAACAAGATAAAACAATATAATAGCCTAAATATAAGTAAAAGGCAACTTTATTTATGCAGCAGTTTTCATACACGAGGCAGACTCAAAGTGATTCACGTAGAAAAATCGTCATACAATAAAATAAAATGAAATAAAATAGATAAATAAAAGAAAAGGCAAAAATAAATCCATTGTAGAAAGTGCAATATATTTCAGATTAATCAGAATTCTAAAGCAAACATAAAATGAAGTTATGAAATAAAACACAAACATAAAAATAACTTCGTTATGCCTACATTTAAACAAACAAGAATAAACCGATTTGACAAGTGCTATAGCTTTTCAAACACATTGTATCTCCCTGCATCGAGTGGCCTACCAAAACAACAATACGCTGGTTTAAATAAAGTCTCGATGGTCTATTATTTATTTCTTCGATTCATGCGCCGTCTCCGCCCCTCCCTCGATCTGCGCGTGCGCTCTCTTCTCGCCAGGTTTTTTGACCATGGCTTTGGCGGTCTTCTTGCACGCGGTCTTCATGATTGCTTTGAAGCCCAGGTTATCGATGTTGTGCGCGGCCACGACAGTATTGATCACCGATTGGACACCAGTGCCCGTGGCTCTACCCGCATCGTCACCGTACCTTTGTCATAAATAACAAGGGCGAAAATAAATCAGTTGTGGTTATACACCAACCGATAATTTGACGATGGCTGGCCCGGTGGTTGATGGGCAAGTACCGACCCGTGCCCCCCGCGGACTTACCTGGTACTGTGTGTGATATGTAGGCCTGCTTGTGTTTTATTATGACTTTTAACACGCGTGGTAACACCACACACAAACACCCAGAGACAAAAGCACAAAAATCGGATGATGTTTCATGGTGTATATTTTATTAACCGCACAATGCACACTTTATGAACAGCAGAAGAAAAGGCATCACCATGCGATAGGGCAGATATAGCTTCTATTAACACTGATTGGTTAAAGAAGATGAACAGCAAGCCGACAAGAACCCATTGGTATTGTCTGGCGCGTATAGAAAGTGTTAATATAGAAATGTTTGATTAAAATATCAGTTTGAAACATGGACAAATTTCTTTTGTTCAAAGATTTTGTTGCCTTTTCACTCGTCTTGCAGTCATTGGTTGCCGGGCATGTTTAACAGTTTCTCTAAACCCTTAAATCTGAAAAACAAACAGAAGAAGAAACAGAGGAGAGCGCGGAGAGATCGTCAGAGTTCCCGAAAAGCACCAAGAAACCAGATAAAACCAGTTTTAACTCCAAGAGAAGCGTTCAGCGACACCAGCAGGGAATCAATGGAAGGCAGAAGGAGAGCAGAGAAGTCATGATTTGGTGAGTATTAAGATATACAAGGGGGGGGGGGGGGGGGGACAGGAAATAGAACGAAACCTTACTTGTACTTTGCAGTCATGACGGTTTCCGACGCCACGCTTTTACCCACGGTCTTGGCCCCTGACTCCAGAGCTGTCCACACGGCAGAAACACCTTGAGATAGGACAACATGTTAGAACAAAGATGGTTGAAACATCAAAATGGCGACTGTGTACTAAACCACAGCTTTTATGAGACATAAGCAACATAATCCATCTTCAGGCCGTCACACCTGTGCTTGCTCCCCTGTGATTGACAACCAGTGTAGCCAATCAAAACTGGCGACTCCACCAGCCCTGACCTCAGCTGAGACAAGGTCATGAATTGTACGGTTTCCACAAAAAACGCAATTTCCATTCCTCTCACTTCCTTGAGTTGTTAGGTCTCCAGAGCAAGAAGTATAAGAAGGCGAAGGCGAAAAAAAGGAGAATGAAGAATTTGACAAATCAAAATCCGACACATTTAACGGACACACCTTAATTAGAAATCCCCCCTCTTCTCTCTCGCCGCTTAACAGAGAAATCCCTCCCTACGAAGCACTCTGAAGTCCCACCCTCTCTCTCTCTGGCCCAATAACGTTTTCCCGTCTCACACTCCCGATAACGTCCCCAGTCCCGAGGGCGACTGTTTTTCATAGGCAGAATCCTGGAAAGGTCCCACCTCAAGCGCCAGGATTGGACAGGATTGGTCAGTCAAACTCGCACGCTGACTCCTAATCCTAACCCCATCAGAGAAATGCATTTGACCGACGTTAGTTTAATAAACATTACGATTTAACTTACCTTCCTTGCAGTCACGTGACGGATTTGAGCCTTTTTGGATTGGATCAGGGATTTAAACCAATGTGATTGGATAATCTCCGGCTATCCCCTCATTAATATTCATGATTTTCCCCGGATTCCGCCTACGATAAACACAGATTCGCGTCCCGGGGAGCAGGACCACTCGGGGAGCACCCGGGGGCGCGGTCAGCCCTACCCTGTAGACTGGTGACGGCCACCAGTTTGGCCCCGTCCATGCTGGAGGCCTGCCCGTCCTTGCTCTTCCTCAGGCTCTCCGGGATCAGCTTGGCGCCATGCTTCTTCACGTGTGGCGCCAGCCGCTCGCCCACGGCCTCCGCAACCGTGCTCACGCCGTTCACTGGGGTACGACAATCACACACACACGTGAGAGGATGACAACACAGAAGGCTAGCGACACACGGCCGGCACCGGAAACTCACAGGACAGGCAAGGAGTTGCCCGTGAACTTAAAAGGTCCCATGACATGCCGCCAGGAGTGAGTTTGATTAGCCGTTGCGAGCCGCTTTGAAAATCCGTCTCTTATGACATCACAAGTGGGCGTGTCCACCTAGATGCGCACTGCTGGATAGATCGGTCCACCAGCCTACCCAGCGGGCTGCAGCAAACGTTGCTCATCTACCCAGCACGGATCTAGGTGGCCATGCCCACTTGTGGTGTCAAGAGCCAGATTTTCAAAACGGCTCGTAACAGCTAATCACACTCACACCTGGTGGCATGTCATGGGACCTTTAAAAGGTACTATTTCCCTTATTTCAAGGCTGAGGAGATCAGGAGTGTTATACACGTCATATCTTTTGTATATTTCATGTTATATAATGCAAGTATAACAGCGGGCAGGACAGTAGTGGTCCGAACTGTCATGTCCACCCTATACCTGCAAGCAAGATGCCTAATTGATCTCAACATTCACTGTAAGTTGCCTCGAATCAAATGACCAATTAGTAGAAAATATGCCTGCATAAATAAATGAAAACATCCCTGATTCTTTACAGTACGCGAAGCAAAGTTTTCTAGAGCGTACAACTAAGAAATTGTACAATCTCACCCGGGATCAACCTTCCAAATGCGTTTGAACGTGACTGCCAGGCACCCACGCTTTAACAGTGCTCAATGTGGGGTGGTGCGTACCCAGGAAGCGGCTGACCCGCGCTGCACCCCCGGTGGCCTGCTGGGCGGCCTGCAGGCCCTTGGTGACCTTGGGGCTGATCTCCACGGGGGTCTCCTCGGGGGTCATGTTGGTGCGCAGCTTAGTGGCTCCTTTGTGGACGGCCTTACCCGTGAACTCGGCCCCGCGCAGAAACTCCTTGCTCAGCCACGACGCCCCTGGAGGAATGCAGCCGTTAGCCGTTAGCATGGTAGCCGTTAGCGGTTAGCAGTTGGCATGGCGGACGTTAGCATGACGTTAGCATGTGTGGTTATAAAACCACACATTTGTGCTACGTGACACAATGGAGAGCAGCTCACTCTACTGGTCGAGGCTGGTATTGCGATTAGATGAGCTGCATGCTAAAGTTGACGGTTCGTAGACAGTATGTTAATGGATAAAGAGAGGTCACAGCACAAGCACAAGCACAAGCACACGCACACGCACACACACACACACACACACACACACACACACACACACACACACACACACACACACACACACACCTGACAGGATATGTTGGGCCATCTTTTCGCTCCACTCAGGAAGTGGAGCTTTCTCCTCTCCCGTCACGATGAGCGGCGCCGCCTCCTCCTCCTCCTCCTCCTCCACAGGTCCAAGGGGAACCTTTTCACTCAGGTTGATGACCTCTGACCTCTCGCCCTCGACTGGAACCTGCAAGATATTAATATGAAGAAGAATTTCACACATTACAGAGCGGAGGATGATTGAGTGAACCCTATTTGTTTTGACGTGGGTTTTTTTCTCTGTATTTTTAAATTGGCCATTTACTATTGCCGAATATGTTCTTAACATTGAAGCATATTCCCAGCCCGCCTACACACCACGCAACATGAAATCCAGGTGCAGAGTGGAGTCGCAGAGGTTGAAGACATCATGTAAAGCACCTGCTGTTCACCAGCTGAGAATGTTTGCCCCACAACCCATTCGATTAAAGTCTCTCAGATTGCCTTTCAGCGAAACATGTCAGGACAACCTGCAATATATATATAAATAGGGAAAGGAAAGAGAAGGTATCTAACAAAAAAGCCAGTGGCAATCTTTGATTGCGTCTAAGGTTGATACTGACATTTTCAGGTGTAGTTCGATAAAAGTATCGATTGTAATCAAACAGAGCACATCCCACCCTGTCCTGATGAAGAGTGTGCAGAAGACAAGTGCCCGAATATTGACTGACTTTACAGTTACAGGCTAAACCCTTTCCTGCGGAGTGAGATTTGACTTAAACCTGAGCATCTTAATGGCTTAGAAAATGGCATCAGATTTATGACATATGTCGCGAGGGAGCGCGTCTGACGTTCTGACGAGCAGATTATATATTTTAACAGCCGTGAGTTGTACAGGGAGCAGTCACGGAAGCTGTCAATCAACCTACAAGGAGGTCTGCGTGGTTGTGAACGCGTTGACCAATCATAAGAGGGCCAGTGCCTCCCTTGGGATCCGCTCACAAATGATCCAAAGTCACGTCGACTCGCGCTGGCAGACCTCCCCTGAGAGAGCAGGGTTTAACCTGTGGGAGAATGTACAGCCAGCAGCGCTCGCCCAGCAAAACCCTATCACGCGTGGCGCCTGCTTTGTTGTAAGGCTGCTTTGTGCACTCGCTGCTTAGTTCAACACACGCAGGTACCCTGCTTTGTCTCTCCCTGTGTTCTGTTTATCGCTCACAGCTGCCAGTGCAACTCTCGGTTGTTGACTTTATATAATTTGAAAGGGAGCCTGTTTGCTGGGCCTCGCCACATCGGACAAATCTGGCGTAATACTCTGGCTGATGTTTATGTCAGGATGGAGTCCCATTAGACTTTATAAGAGAGTTCTTGTCTGTAACTCAGCCATTTTGGCGGGAAATGGAAACGAGTTACAAGTCAAAGAGATCGGTCAATATTTGGGTACTTCCACCTGAATCTCAATAAATACTTTTATCGTGCTACACTCGAAAAATGTAGAAAAGTTAACCTTGTTTTTCCTTTGTGAGTTGACATAGCTTGACAAATTTGGGGCATAACCCAAGCGAGGCACCTCTCAGGATTGGTCACTTTCAACGTGACCAATCCTAACATAAAAACAGTAAACTACGAAATCTACCTTCTGGTGCATAGGGGTGAACTTGTCATGCATGGCACAGTGCTTCTTATGTGCTCACCTGAACCCGCAGTTCCACAAGCTGAGCCAGGACGTCCTTAAACAGCTCTCGGTGAGCAGCGGGGAGTTCGTTGGACAGGACGATGCCCACGTAGGAGCCCGGGCTGGCCCTCAGCGTGTCCGGGAACATGTAGATCCCAGAGCTGGCCAATAGGACGGGGGTGTCTGCCGCCAGCGGATAAAGCCAGTCGCACACCTTAGAACGCAAAAAAAAACGGGAGAAAACGTAAGACAAGCAGGCAAACCATCTCGGACACATCTAAACTTAACTAGAACATGGAGACAAATTATAGCAAACTAGCTTGCAAAAGTATTCCCTGGTAAATATGATATTGTACATTGATTCCCATAGGTGTAATAGATGTTATTACATTAATCTGATGGACGTCAATGTAATGAATATTGATGTTGATGACAATAAAAAGGGACGAGCGTGTGAGCACATCTTGAGTTAAATTTATACAGCGGTTTTCTAACCAGTGGCCACTCAAAGCGCTTTACAAAATTGCCCAACAATCACCCATTCATTCACACATTCACACACCGACGGCGATGTCAACTATGTCAACTCGACACTCTAGCTAGGAGGAGCCGGGGATCGAACTCGCAACCTTCCGGTTACCAGTCCACCCCGCTCTACCTCCTGAGCCCACATGCCGCGTGTTGTATGTTGGGGTCACACATTGTGGCACGGTCTCCCATTATTATCCATTATAGTCCCTGGTATTATCATTCTAATGATTGCTTCCCATAGACCAGGACAGTGGCGGTATGCCAGCTGAAAGACAGGCCGCTGCGAGGGCAAGAGCCGAACAACACAAGCGCCGAGTCATCTGTATTAAGAGAGCATTGTGCTACCGGACCACACCACCGCCGGGGTCAGACCACGGCGGGACAAGACCGGGGGGGGGGGGGGGTAGTGTGTTTATGTCATGGAGTCCTAGTCATCATAGACGAGAAATGCCAGCCGTATCATCACCGATGCCAAGACCTACATGTTTGGAATACTGTACTCTCCCTCTGCTCTTAGAGACACCTAATATTAGGTGTTCAAAATAAGCTTATCAAGGTGTTTAATATTAACTCACATGGTTGACATGGCTAATATCGACTGTACACTTTTTAATCAATGTAACCAACAGATACGGATATGATCTGTTGGGTCTTAGATAATATACATTCTTGTGTCAACATATGAAGGCAACTAGTCTTACTGCACTGTGCCTAATGCTAATTATTCCATATTATTTAGATAATTCATTCAACAAATCATTATTTACATAATGATTAATTATACCCTCTCATGTCTAACAATTTGTCTCACTTGAGTGGTTGCCACTTTTTGCATAAAAGATTCTCTCTTAGGATCTAACAATGCATATGATTATTTTTATGAAGTTAGATATTTTGAATTCCCCATTCAGGATACTATCCATCTCCTTAAAATACTATTTCACAAGGATTCTGTTAACTTTCTAAGGGGTCAGCTATGATTTGATCATTATAATTTGGAAAAAATATGTAGTACATTCAGGGACATGTTACAACTATTGCAGTGTTGTCACTGGTAGACTAGTTCACTGAATTAGGTCACTGAAACTAACCATAGAAACTAGTCTATCATTTAATTACCACAAAGGGACCACACCTTCATAACCTGGAGGCTATAGAAACTATTCAACACACACACACACACACACACACATCTTACATGAAGGTAGGCTGAGGAGGGCTTCTCCTTGCCGGTTGCCGCTGGAGAACGTTCCTCCTCACACCTGAAGATGCGCAGGTACCCCGGCTGGAACAGGGAGCTGACCTGTCCGTCTGGAGCAACGAAGAACATCTGCACCCCCGCAGGAATGAACACCAGCTCCTGGCCCACCTTTCCACACAGGGCCCCGGGCCCTTGTCCCCACAACACGCCGCCAGCGCTCCCGATCAGGCTCTGGTGGCCCTCGCTGGGCCGCGGGGTGTACGCCGGAGGCTGGTCCCCGGGCAGGACAAGGGGTCTGGGGGGTAGAGAGGGGGGTCGGAGGTCGAACTCCCAGCAGTAAAAAGGCTGTCTTGTGCTGGCAGTACTAGCTCCGGAAAAGTCGAGGTCTGAGCGAGCGCCGCCGGTATGCTAGGGTACAGACAGCGCTGTTGGGGCTCCAGTATGTCCACACCGGCGGGGAGAGGATCCATGGAGACCCGGCTTCTCTGGGCCTCAGTCGTCTGCTTGGTGGTCTCCAGATCGGCCAGATGTAGCGTCAGGTTCTTGAGAATGGCGCCCATCTTATGCTGGAGCTGTCTGGCGGCGTCCCAGTGGGGGCCTCGGTGCCGCTCGCCGTTCGTGGGGATCTCCAGTCCCTGTTGGAGGTGCTGTCTGCCCCGCCGGTAGTAGTCCAGGCCCTCGGTCCTTTTACCGGCGTCCTCTGCCCCGCGTCCCTGGCTCAGACAGTGAAACGCCAACTCGTACTGGTCCTTGACCAGCAGCAGCTCAGCAGGCTGTTGTGCCATGCTGACAACCAGTGATTACTTCGGCAAAGACGTCAGAAAAACACGTGGATCGTAGTTAATTTACAAAAAGTAAATATTCAAGTGGAAGAATTATGGGAACGCCGAATTAAACTCAAAGCCTACAACGATCTAAAAGTGCTGTTCAAAGGTAACCCAGTACAGAAGAATGCAGGGTATGGAGCATACGGAGAGTAATCCGCTAGTCCCGACCTGCCACCTGAACAAACCAGGAGAGGTCGCGTTAAAAAATGTCAGCAATCCTCACCACGCCCGACACGGCGTCAAAATAGCGGATAACCTGCACTCAAACCGAAGAAAGTGCTCACTCACGGTCATAGCTAGGCCTTTGGTAGACCGAAAGAATGCACAAAATATCAAACATGCTGAAACGGTAGTTATGCCCCTCTGGCTCGCCTGTGATCCCTTGGCAAGCCACGCTCTTTTTGTGGCCCTCACAACACACACACACCACGCCCGCCACTAGTAGACCACTAAATGCCACCGAACAAGCTTTAGTGGATCTATCCTCCAGCACTTTAATATAAAACGGCATGAGACCAGGCTCAAACCGTTAATACCAACTTAATCAACCTTTGAGACTACCGTAACGGTAGACGCATGCACAGATTAGATATTTAAGTAAAAGGTAAATACTGCCGTCTCTGAGAACTTGAAGCCAACGGGTTAATATAAAAACATCCAAGGTCATGGTCAAAATGTTTGAGCTGACGAGAGAACTCACGAATGCAAAATACATTTATATGGATACAAATATTTTCCCCATAGCCGATGAGGAAAAAACACGGTTTTAAGTTTAGATTTGTAACACACTTTTGTCCAAGTTCTCCCCCATGATTATTAAGACCTGGCATCACCCTACCAACAAGATCCGAGCAGGAACCCTGTTGAGTACACCCTCTGCAATAATCATTTATTCTAACAATAAAGCCAAGTCTAACCAAAAGTATTAGCAAGAGGAAGTGACCGAAAGACGAGGGCAATGTTTAATAGACATGATTCTGTATACAATCCATCCAATGGCAGTCACGCATAAAAGTTCCTAAATCATTTGACCACTTGTAAAGCATCTAAAAATATAGATGGACGCATACATAAGTCTGTCAATTCTAAAAGGAACCCTTCATTTAGTATTGACCCTTGATTAAAATCATTTACATTAAAATCATTAAATTTAAGAACAAATATAAAAAGTGCTAGAATGTGCACTCTGAGAGCTGCAATTGGGTCTGTGAGCAATGCATATATGGGAAGGCGAAGTGTGGGTGGAGTCAGGCAGAGGACACACTTTCATACACTGAAAAACACAAAAAGCCTTAATACAGCATACAGGGGCATGATCACAATACATTCATTGAAATGAGAAGAGCTGAAAGAAGGCATGATCACTTCAGCTCTGGTACTTCTTGCGCTGGCCTGCTGGGGATAGCTCTCTGCACTGACGTGGACCCTGTGGAGGTCCTTCAGGCAGGGTACGATGTCCGTCAGGGAGTACCCAGTGAACTCCCTCAAGGAGTCCGGCTACAGGGACCACGACAATAGTTAGAAACAATCGCAATTCTTACAAACCTGAAAGGGGTCTCAGAATCCAAGCGCATGAATCCACATCCCGGTGTGGTGATAACCAAAAGCCCTGGTCAGGTGTCAGTTGCCAGGCAGTAGGCGCAGCCGCCACCAGCGACGGGGAAAGGTTACCGACATTTCATTATCCACAAAACTCAACTCTGCCACATACTGAAAGGACAAATCAGACATTTCTGAGAGACTTGCATCAAACAATCCGATATGTAATGTTTAGGGACGATAACTTTGAACCTTCCGTTACACATTTGTCACCCAAGTCAAGTAATAAAACCCTCTCGTGGCTGCCAATTATTCACTATGGCCCAATCTGGCCACGACAGCGACACGCGTTGACTCCCCTTCAAATGAAGTCACCGCGCTGAAACAGCCTCCGGGTCGAAGAGGGCCACCAGGCGAGGTGGGTGGTCTTGACAGGACCGCCTGGATGTGATGAAGAGGTGAAGAACTGGGTAGGCGTTGGCACCGTCATGTGAAGGCCAACACCTTCAGGGAAACATCAACTCCATGCACACCCCCCCCCCCCCCCCCCCCCCCCCCCCCCCCCCCCCCCCCCCCCCCCCCCCCCCCCCCCCCCCCCCCCCCCCCCCCCTCGCACTGCCTAGACGTAGGCCGTTCCGTGATGTACACAAAGGACCTCCGTGTTCGGAAGGGTAATCTCCTCGTATTTTCCTGCAGCACAGATGTGGAGCGCCTTAACGCTCAGGCTCTGAAGACGGCCGTCATCATGAAAATTCACTTAACGCAACTTTTGTTCACCTAGACTCCATGGCCTGCGTAAATTCTCCCAAACCCCTCGTTACACACTTAAAAAAAAAACAACTCGCCACTTATCCCAGCTATCCTTGTATTCGTGGAATGTCAACTTAATTGTAATGCTTGGCCACTATGATCATCATACGTTCCACAGATGCTCTCCATTTCTTCTGACACAAATGTAACAACCGCTTTAGATCAAGCACGTGTAAAAGGCCAATATCACAACAACAGGTCACACAGGGGGCGGTCCTTACGCTGCAGCAGAAGGCCACCGTCCCGACCACTGCAGCTATTGCGCTTCACCGACGGGTGTAGGACAGGAAGCGGTCCAGGTAGCGACGCTAGTGGAGGGCTCGGCGCAGAGCCTGTAGTCGTGGGCGACCTCCGCCAGCCAGTCCACCACACCATGCGCATGCTGCTCTGCAATCGGGGTGGTTGCTCAGTAGTGCCACCGGGCCGTAGCTTTGCCCTGGGTGGGTTGGTGGGAGTAGCAGAGTTCAGACAGGCATTGCAGTGACCACTCATGCGGCCCCGACTCGACGACAATTCAAAACGAGACCACTACGGACTTCTTCTCCCTCAGCCGGTGATATCCCACATACTCCAGGGCAAAGAGCTTCATCACTGCACAGCCAGGGGCTTCCTCTGCCAGCCACTGCATGGCCGTGTCAGCGACACGATCTGCAGAGGAACACAGAAACACACATCATTGAACATAGAACACACATATAGGCTAGATGGAGGCCCAGAGCAGCAGCCTCACTTGTACTCAGGTCCAGAAAAGACGAATCCTATGCTGAAGGGCGCGATGGTTCTCCGCCAGCAGGCGAGCCGCGGCGGTCCATGTCCCTCCACAGAAGCAGTTGATGACCATGCTCTTCTCCTCAATAAACATCGTACCGGAGGAAGCATGCGCAGTGCTCATGGAGCACGAACAGTTGCTTCCCCCTTTTGGAAAGACGGACAACATCAAATCAGCAGCACTACAATTTAGAACCGATATAAAACAAGACCACTGAAGCAATACTGACCAGTGGCATTCGCTGCGTTGTTCATTCCTCCAGAAACCAAGCACTGTTCTTTGCTTCATCTTTGCCCGTGCAGCCATCTCCGTTTTTGGTGAAGGCCGAACCATTCTCTTGGCGGTGCAGGTGTCCACGTGGCTCGTCACAGCGAAGCGCTACACATAGGACATGCCCACAAAATACAGCGCATCACCAAGCGAAAAGTACCGAAAACCAATATATGGGCTTCCTGTGCGTTTTATTACGAATGAGTAACGGCCTGCCCTTTGAATTGGATATTAGCAAGAAGGAATCGTGTTTCACGGAGAGAAAAAACCAAAGATGGCCAAAGAAACGACTGGGTGCCTTTAACCTTATCCTAGGCCAAAATCGACTTGTAAATCTTACTGCGTAGCAATGAAATGAAGTTAAAATTTCGCACTCGCTGCAAATTGAAAAAGGTCCGAAGCCCGTGGATCACAACTTCACACACGTTTGCAAATTAATTAGCAACCCAAGCCAATCATTTTTCCTTTGGGAAGACGCGTGTATTTAGTTGCATATAATTACAAGTGTTCAACAACTTGAACTACGTCAGTTCAACCTGCAACACGTCCGTAGGCCTGGTTATACATCAAAATATTTTTTTTTTTTTTCCCGCAAAGGGCGAGTGCAATGAGTCGACCAAGACTGTGCAAGCAGACAAGTAGAGAGGTTTAATGTTGATCGTCGAACTAAAGTTCAAACTCATCGCATTGGAAAATGGAAGAGGCAAAACAAAATGGCGCCACGCTGCCAGGGACAACATCCAGCACATAGTAGGTCCACCTGAGCTCCCATCATCCGCCATTAAAATCAGGCCATCTGCAGGTTTCAGCAAGCCAAAATTAAGACTTTAAAGAACACCGCTTTAAGACTTTTTAAGGATGCGTCGACAACCTGAAAATAGGACATGGTCGACAGTAGCTACACCAAGCATTTTTTAAATGAGAATTTACAAAAACATAGTAAGTTTAAAAACTTACCATGAGTTAAAGTCTCTATTTACGTTTCCAAACGTCACCCGTGACGATTAAAGCACTGCTAACGATAACCTGACCGGCTAACGTTATAAAATCCGACGTTTAGGTAGCCTATCTGAAGTAAATTGCCCACTTGGCTGACACTTCAGCATTTTAACGAACTGGAGTGACTGGTGAGTTGAAAAAAGACTCTGTCGCGGGGAGGTATTTATTGAGCTCAATACCGCACTCAATTTATCCAATCACGTTCAAATTTATAGAAAAAAACAGCTCGTGATTGGAGCGCGGTTTAACGCGCCAAAGCGCCGGAAAGGCAAAGTCCTTCTAGGCAGTCCTCTCACTCCGGCCATTGTGGACACGCCTTTCGCGGCAGCTATGTGTGTGGTCTTCACAAGGCCCCTATCTAATAAATAGGGAGAGAGCTGTATTTCTTCCATTTTCCGAGATCTAAGGGGCATTAAAAAAACCAATGTTTGAAATCACGGATGAAAAAACAGACTAAATCGCGAAAAGAGTTTGGTGGTTTTGATACAAATTAACGTTTAAAAGGCACTTTTGGGTTAAGGTAAGGCTTGGACTGCGCATGCCGCATATGCTTCACGGCAGTTTTAATTTACCGGCATACAACACCGGGCCACTGGACAGGAAAGAACAGGATTCTTTTTTTTTTCTTCTTTTTTTTGTTGTT
>OLKM01000584.1:212741-225241 GCA_900291075.1 Melanogrammus aeglefinus
ATGAAGGTCTCCAGGTTTTTCCCTTTAGGTTTTCGTGTGTGCCACAAGCCCCCTGCAAAAATTCGGTACATTTGCAACATTGGGGAAGGCCTGAAGGAAAGGAGCATGTCTGCATAGTCCCTGGACTTTTCGGCTCGGAGGTTAATTTTAACTAGGCGTCACAATTCCGGACAGGGGCACATGATGTACCGCCAACGCTACCTGGCAAATACGTATACAGAAAAAGGTCAGTGATGTAAAGCAGTGGAATGAGGCCTAGATGAATGTAAAACTACAGCACAGTTATATAATATACCTTTTTCGTACTAAAAGTAAAGCTGCAATCTTTACCAAGTATGCTTCCCCCAAACATCCTATTTTCAATACTTTATCATACGTGCTCCGTGTCTTCATCTCCTCCCTCAGGCGGAGCAGGAGGTCCATTTTTTGATCGGTCGCATCCAAAGCCACAGCCCTTCACCAAATTCCAAGTCAGCAGCCTGAAAAAGGGCCAGTAAATTGACATGAGGAGAGTTTTCCGCTGCCCTCTTCTCCATTCTGGATTATGTGTGGACAAAGTAACTTCATCAAGGTTAATATTGATAGATATCCAAACTACAAGGCATACATGTGTATATAGTGTACTGTAGATCTTAAAAGATCACATGAACGGAGGAAATCACCTTTCAATTTCATCAATTGGCCACCAAGTTTATTTCTCTTGCCAAATCTAGGGTTGCTTGGTCGGTAGGCTTGTTGTCGGACTTCACTTTTGCTACTCTTGTTCAGCACAACATCACTGGCCCTTGTTCGTGACCAATCCATGGGGCCCAGTCAAATATGATGGCTTTACACCCATGGATTGTTATACTGTTGCCCTATTCGAGCGACATTAAAGTAATGCTGCCTACTCAATAACTGAACATAATTCAACGTTCAACAGTTGAAATAATGGAATGCACACTCCTTGGCTTACTTTTCAAAAGCCACGGCAGACAATTTCCTCACTGACGAGAGCGCTCCAGAAAATCTCTATGTTGACACGTCCATTAAAAAATCGGAGTGGTGGATCTTTTGATGTTTCACTTCACTGGGAACACATCACATTCTCATACAAAAACAGAAGTGGGAATTTTACATTGCGTGGAGTAAAACACCAACAGTTACCTGCCATTTTGAAGCAACACCCTTCTTGTGTAAGTCCATCACAACGACAGCTGGGTGTCACCACAATTTTACACAATGAAAGAGTGTGATCGTGGGTGACAGTGGCTTCGAAGTGTTAAATAGCCGTTAGAATGGAGATCGTGGCTTGGATACTTGGTTTGTGGGTTTGCCTCCAAAATGTCCAGCTTGCCTGCCAACAACCGCAGTGTCGATTCTGAAACATTGAAAAAAAAAACATCGTTGTGACATAGACATTTGGGGTCAACCACACAGGAAAGATGTCCGAGTGGGGTGTATGTAACCAGGCCAGCTGTGGATGGAGGACAAATTAGCAAAAATCTAACAATCAGCCTGACAGACAAGGAAAAGAAGTTTGTGTACAATCACAGTTATGACAATATTAACCAAAACATCTTGGAATAAATTAATCCCTAGAATATACATGTTGATTTACCAACGACACAAAAGACTCCACATTTGTAGAACGACTCCGCAGCAAGATGCAAGAAGATGGGAGCGACAGATTACGTTGGTCGAAATTTGATAAGTTGGGAGCCCCTCACTCATTCCTGGTAATCTGTACAGATACCACAGACACCACACTCTTTGTGGAATGTGGCTACATCTGAAACATCAGAAAGATTCCCACAATTAAAATAGCATGCAGGTCACTGCACAATAGACCATATTAATATTTAACGTAGCGGATGTTCCGAGCGGTTAATTGCACTGACGTCAGTACACGACATTTTGGAAAACCGTTGTATTCGTAATACCCGTTAATTAATTAATTAATTAAATTATGATATATTGACTATGAGAAATAGCCCAAACAAGAATTTCGATCTATATTTATACACTCCTATTTATTATATTAATAATGTAGGCCTACCCCATTACGAGGTTGCTTTTAAGGAGATTCTGTTCGATTTGTGTTTTTTTTTATTTTGACCTTTCTTTTGTTTTTCATTCATTTTTTCGTTTAGTAAAATCTACTTAAATTACTGGAATGATTAAACCACTTCTTGTCGTATAAATATTTGTTTTGGACTTTAAGTGTGGCTCTGCTTAATATTTCTCTCTCTCGCTCTCCTTATGCTCCGCAAGGTGGCAGAGAGCGAGAGAGACGAGAGAGAGAGACAAACAACATGCTAACTCAGACGTTCGTTATGAACTCAGACAAACATCAGTTAACGTGTTATGCCCTGTTTTACACCTACCCGATACGTGGCCTCCGATGAGCTAAATCAGCAGCTATCGTTATAAACATGTGGGACCAATAGTGTTGGTTACATCGGAACACCGTTACTTTCCAGGGAACATCGTTTAGACAACGAAAACGGAAGAATTAAGAAATGCTCAATGATCGGGCAACAACGGGCAATCATCGGCAAAGAACGAACATGTTTGTTATTTGGGTCTTGGAGGGGAGAACTGCACAGGTGTTTTTATGGAGCTATCGGCTATATGCGGAATAGAACGAGAGTAGGTCCTATTACGTAAGACATCGCAAAAAGTCGTTTGGGGAGTTTCCCTGGAGTACATCGGCTATATTCGTTAATCTTGGCCGCCTTTCATCGTGTTTTACGTCCCTGGCAATGATCGTTATGTTATCGGTATACATCGGGTATGTGTTAAATGCTACCCCTGATAAATTGACCCATCATACATTTTTTAGCCAACGATGTCACGCCGTAATCACCCTTCGACTTCCACATCGTCGTAGTCTATCGGCCATTAGCGTGCCATTAGACGGTGATGGTGTAAACGGGGCATGAACACGTTTTATTTGAAGTTGTTTTTACATACATCTTCAAAGACGGATAGGCGAGGCACCCTCCCGCAGGCGGACAGTTTTTTTTTTTTAGTGTAAACCGAATTTTTTTTACAAAACGGTTAGTGGCGGCAGCCCCGGTGTATAACCGTGTAACCGAATACCGCGCCACATCCCTAATTTAAGACATTTTTAATCCAGTATCACACTTTTGTATGCAGGACTTTCAATAGTGCCCGAAACCATCACAATTTTGCCTTTTTGGTAACAAGTATGGGTCTGGACAGTGATCACTTTGCAGTTCGTGGCATGTGGTTTCAAATGGAATGAGATGCCTCGGGAAATCAGTCCCTGGTGAAATGAAGTTTTTGGGTAAAACTGGTGGAATTATTTGTTCTGTGAGCAGGTATTTCACCTGCCTGAGCAATGCCTTTTCCTCTGTAGGACAGCTGTTGCCTCTGGTGCAGGGCCAATGTCTGTGTGTTAGGGCTGCCAGTCTTGTCTTGTGCTCCGAATTCCCTGGGAACAAAGCTTGGATGACTTTGGTTTTAAGTGGCCACTTACCAATTGCCTTGTGCGTGGCATTGGCCATGCATCCTGGGTTGGTGGAGACATGGGCAGCTGCCACAGTGTTTTTTATGTGGGTCATAGCATACCAAGACTCTGCCCAACCTGGAGAAGTAAGTTGTTCTCGGCTCATGGACGGACAGGTATATTTTACGGTCATTGTCCATTTGCACACTGGCTCAGAGGAATGAGGGAAGCACGAGCTACAGCTTGTCTCTCCAGACAGGTTCTCTTCGTGCTGGAGGAAAACCATTTTTTCCCCACCATGTCATTTAGCACATTTTCCTCCAGACCGTGTCGTGGAGCTGTGACACTGGGCAGTACGTGACAGATTTTAAATGACGCACTGCGAAACCTGCAATCCACTTCTCGCTGCAAACTGCAACGCCCTTTTTGCCACTCCTCCAATTCACAGACACACGATGCTCCACTCTCCCCATGTGTCTTTGTACATGGACTGGGTCGCTGTCCAGTGAAGCTTCTCCTTACCACAAAAAAATTCCTTTCAGGTTGGTCCACACACACAGAGCAAGATGCCTTTCCTGGATTTATGTCAGGTGCTCCCATAGAGGAGTGCCGCCTTCTTATGGTGCAGTTTGATGTTCTTCTGTTTCAGAACTAAGTTGCCAAAAAGCAACAAGTGGTCCTCGGCACACGTTTTATGTTGGATGGAGGTGGCGGGTGCGTGCTGGCATTGGGTGCTAGGCGTGCTGAGGCCTTGAGATTGGTGGGCGGGGTGCGTGGCGGGCATGGGGCTTGGCGTGCTGAGGCCTCCTGAGATGGAGGTGGTGTCCTCATGCCAGGGCAGGTCTGCAGCGTGATGCTTTATGGCATGACGTTTTTTTGCCAGTAATGGGTGAGCACACACAGTGGTAGTGTGGAGATCTTGTGTTGGCAACAGGTGTGTTGGACCATATAGATTTTGTAGCCTGTCCAAAAAGGAACAAGCAAAAGTAAATTAGAAAATTATTAACTGTTAGTATTCCTTGTTCACTACATTCACCAAGCTAATTGATATGTTATGAGTTTGATAAAAGCATAAAGAACATAGAGAATATAAAAATTTCAGTGACATGCATTAAACTTTCAATACCATTTGTGAGATATGGCTGGCTTTGTCATGTGTTTGAACATGTGCAACCATGGCTGGGGTAATTGCAAATTTTTCTTACAAACTTGGCACCCGTAAGAATCGGGTCCCAACACGCACTGGCTGCATCAGAGTATCCATGTTTGCAACGGACGTTGGATGGATCTAAAAAGAGACAAAAAAGTAATTTTGCTGCACAAACAATTCAACCAGATTTACAGTAACAGTCAAGCTCTTAGGCATCCAATGTGTAATTATAACTAAACCAACCCTATAGATAAATGCAAGTGTATACAAATGTAAAGCGCAGTGTGACATAAGAGGCTGTAAATGGCTCACACAAAACAGACAAGATCCTTCCTTCAGTCATCTTGATCTAATTAAGTCCTTGCCAGCAGTCGTGCAGATCCTTCCCGCTCCTACTAGTTAGCGGCTAACCGACATAGCCATGGGATGACAACTTCAAAATCGGTAACACGGCGAAAATGATGATAATCAAATCAATAAAAACCAGTGAGAGTATATTGCGACAAAACCACACAGGGCATCAAACGCGGTACTTAAACCATTAAATAGGTAACATGAAAAAGCAACAACTGTTAAGCTAGTTAAGTAAAGTGGAAAGTATCACAGAATTCGGACTTCCAGGATCAATAACTTTGAGACGAAACGTTGTTCCAAACACAAAAATGATGCCTCTTTCACATCATAATCCTACAGACTACTACTACAAGAATCAAAAACCGATTTTTTTTACGAAAACGAGCGGTTCTCCGAGCTGAATGGAAAACTTTTATCTCTATGCGCAGCCGGTAGCCGGGCGAGTCGCAGGGACCGTCTGCAATGCAATACAAGAGCAAGGCGCTCCCGAAACAAAAATCAATAGCTCACTGTTATACCAGTACAGCCGACTCCAAAATCACCACACACACCAGGGACTCCTCATGGTCATACTACAACACAGCTGTTTTGGAGAAATGTGCCTTTAATAATTTTGGTGAGATTTATTTATGGAATAATCATTAAAAATCCCCAATATTAATCAATAGCTCCACTGTTATACAGTACTGAGACTCCAAAATCACCACACACACCAAGGACTCCTCATGTCATACTACAACAGCTGTTTGGAGAAATGTGCCTTTATGTATTTTGGTTGATTTTTTTAATTGGAATTAATCATTAATATCTTTGCAATATTAATCAATTAGCTCCACTGTAAACAGTCAGAGACTCCAAAATCACCACAGACACCAAGACTCCTCGTGGTCATTTCACAACTGCTGTTTTGGAGAAATGTGCCTTTTAAATTTTTGGTGATTTTATTGGAATTGAATCATTAAAAAATCCTCCATTATTAATCAATAGCTCCACTGTTTATGCAGTACAGAGACTCCAAAACATCACCACACACACCAAGGGACTCCTCGTGTCATACTACAACAGCTTGTTTGAGAGAGAGATGGCTGCCTTTTAATAATTATTTTGCGTGATCTTTTTTAATAATTGGTGATTTTTATTGAATTATCATTAAAAATCTCCAATATTAATCCAATAGCTCCACTGTTATCACAGTACAGTGACTCCAAAAATATCTTTGATTTGCCCTGGTGGAAAAAAAGCACACATTTCTCCAAAACAGCTGTTGGTAGTTATGACCATGAGGAGTTCCCTTGGGTGTGTGTTGCTTTTGGAGACGCTGTACTGTATAACAGTGGAGCTATTAGATTAATATTGGAGGTTTTAATGATTGAATTCCAAACAAAAAATCACCAAAAATTATTAAAAGGCACATTCTCCAAACAGCTGTTGTAGTATGAGCATGAGGAGTACCCTTGGTGTGTGTGGTGATATTTGGAGAACGCTGTACTGTATATACAGTTGAGCTAATTGATTTAATATATTGGAGGTTTTTAATGATTAATTCCAATAAAAAAAATCACCAAAATTATTTAAAAGGCACATTTCTCCAAAACAGCTGTTGTAGTATGACCACGAGGAGTCCCTTGTGTGGTCTGTGGTGATTTTGGAAGTCTCTGTACTCTGTATATACAGTGGAAGCTATTGATTTAATATTGGAGGTTTTTAATGATTTAATTCCAATTAAAAAAATCACCAAAATTATTAAAAAGGCACATTTCTCCAAAACAGCTGTTGTAGTATGACCATTGAGGAGTCCCTTGTGTGTGTGGTGATTTTGGAGAGTCTTAGTACTGTGTATAAACAGTGGAGCTATTGATTAATATTGGAGATTTTAATGATTATATTCCAATTTAAAAATTACACACCAAAATTATTAAAAAGGCACATTTCTCCAAACAGCTGTTGTAGTCATGACCATGAGGAGACCCTTGGTGTTGTGGTGATTTTGGAGTCGCTGTACTGTAACAGTGGAAGCTATTGATTTTTGTTCGGAGCGTCTTGCTCTTGTATTTGCATTTTGCAGACGGTCCCTGCGCACTCGCCGGCCTACCGGCTGTCGCATAGAGATAAATGTTTTCCATCCAGCCTCGGAGAACGGCTTCGTTTTCGTAATAAAAATCGGTTTTTTGATTCTTGTCGGTAGTAGTCTGTTAGGATTATGATGTGAAAGGAGCATCATTTGTGTTTGAACAACGGTTTCGTCTCAAAGTTATTGATCCCGGAAGTCCGAATCTGTGAATATCTTTCCAACTTTACTTAACTTGTTAAGCTTAAGCAATATCAACATAAAGGAAAAGTTAGCAAGAGACATCCCAAAAACGCAGCCAATTTGTGGTTGGATTGACGACACATTATTACGCTGTGAGTGTAGGCCTACATGAAAATTTAAAGTAGAACTACAACAAGAACAATGACAGTATACGATCTCTGACTGATAATGCAGTCCACTTACCAAATCAATCGAGGCAATCATCTTTCTGCTGTCTGCTGTTGACCAGTTCGTTACGCCCCCGACCCTACTCTGTATAGGCGTGTATTTCACACGAGGGGCGTGTATTTCACACGAGGGGCGTGTATTTCACACGAGGGGCGTGTATTTCACACGAGGGGCGTGTATTTCTACACGGGGCGTGTCTTGCAGGAGGACGCAGGACGCAGTCGGACTCTATTGGCCATCTTGGCGTTACGAAGTTCCCCCATGCATTTCAATGGGTGATTTTTTTCAGTGATGTGTCTCCTCCTTCTATAGACAAGTTTACGCGCGAAACCAAGGGCGCCGCCATGACGCTACAAAAATGCATTTCATTTCCGCCGGAAGTGGTTTGCGCAGCGTCTGCCGGTGAAAACAGCGATTTCGATGCTAGCCTGGGATCACGGTTCTACCAATTTGACTGGAGATGGCGTTAAAAATTGATGGCGAAAAATTGTTGAATGATTTGTTGTCGAGGGAAGGTTACAGTTCTGCAGTAAATATCGCAGCATTTAAAAAATAATATAAAACTGCCTTAATTAAGGTCATGCCCACAGGAGCCAACAGATGTACCTTATTTACATAATGCACAATTTACATGATCTCTTTGTGCGTGCAATATATCAATGTGCCTGTACTGTTTGAGTAAAATAAAGTTTTGGATGTAATTTAATTTAATTTCATTATTGCACTGAACTACAATCATGAATGATAGGGCCTTATGTTCCTTAGAGGGTTACAATTTCTGTTAAACACCAGTTATCATTTCATAGCAAGCTCATACTGTAGATAAATAACACCTGGATTAATTCATTGTTTTGAGGAAACTAAAGAAATTGGCTTCAACAAGAAAGATCACATGTTAAATTTCTAAAAGGTATATTAAAAAAGTAAAATACAAAAGCCCACACAATTACATACTATAAAAATATTCATATATAATATTATAAAAAAATTACAATGCAATGCAGTACTTATTGTGTGTTTATCTGTATTTTAATGAACAACATGCTGGGGTGTTGGTAGACTGGGGACATAAGGCAAGATTTCTAAACTATTCACAAGGCACTCTGATAAGTGGGACTCTTTCAGGTTAACTAGGCCAGCACAGATGGCCCAAGCCCGCCAGAACGGAAAGTGGATTGCATTCGACGGAAGAAGTTCAGGAAGTAGAGCGGAAACGGCTCTAAAACTTGTCTATAGTGTCTCTGGTGAAGTGTGCTTCAACTTGGCTGGGAGGTCATTGTGGGGTTACAGAGCCCACATGACCTGAACATATAATACGACAATTCGCAAAACAATTAGTATTTGTTTTTGCGAATTGTCGTATTTATATGTTTATCTTACTCACCTGTCCTACTACTGTGACATATGTTATTATGTTTACTTTGAATATAATTTTTATATTTATTAATATTGTAAGGACAGTAAGCCCTAGGCCTATTGGTTTCTTGCCCTGAGAAAGCTTTATCAACCGGACAGTCAACCGGGGCAAGTTTCAGTTTGCCAGTGTTCAAAATTTGGAAACCACCATTTCAACATCCTGCAATTTGTTGTAACATATTAGATTAGTGCTCTGCTTAATTTGGTTGTTTGTTTTTTTTTCTTAACCTGATGAATAACACAGATGGATTTTTTGCATAACATTGGCACATCGAATACACGCTCACCGTCCCTCCAGCCTGTGTGCCATGAATACCATACATTTTTACCCCCATTAACAGTCTCGGACAGTGACACACGCACGTATTTCAGGGAGCTGAACGCCGATCACTTCTAAAGAAAGTGAATATCCCAGACAGACAGGGTGATACCAGTATGGGGGGCTACTGGCTGCGGCCCCAGGTGGAGATGGCAGATAGACAGGCTGCTATTTTTCTGTTCTTGAAAGGAAATCCATATCAGTTCACGCTCTGCTGAGAGAGGAGGACACACACACACACACACACACACACACCACACACCACACACACACACACAACACACACACACACCACACACACACACACACACAGCACACACACAGATTCACCAGACACACCAGACGACACACCACAACACAAACACACAACACACACAGACTCTCATACACACGCAGACACTTACACACACAGACACACATATACACAGACACACACACACAAACACAACACAAACTGATTCACAGAGAGACAGACGCACACACTCACAGACACAACACACAGACATACACATACCACACAGATTCACACACACACTCACTCACACATGCACACACACACACGTACTCACTCACACATGCACACACACACACACCACACGCATGCACACACACAGGCAAACGGTAAATCCACTTTGCAGACCCAATAATACCAAAGATGGAAGTAAACCTTACCTAAACCCTATAAAATGTTCCTGTGTAGCTCAATGGATGGAAACATAGTTCCAGGGTGAGTGCTTTGATTGGATTAAATGCATCCATCACATGACATGTCCTTGTGGTACAATTCAGACCTTTGACCTTTTCTACATCTTATTTTATTCCACTATGTTTTTTAAGTGATGCATTCAGCTACCATTTAAAAGGAAGCCAGGCCTATATTCAAACTGGATCAGGTGTAGTTTTAACTAACAGGCTAAAGTGGGAACATCTTGCCACACTTTAACATGAATTATACGCTGTTGCAATATATGTTCAACCGTACATTATGGGACATCAATGTTCATGTTCCATGTTGAACCTGTTTGAATCAATCTGATTTTTCTGGGACATTGATAGTCTCCAATGTGCTTTTTCCAGCACGGAAATGATTCACAGACAACACATACATACACACAACACACACACACACACACACCACCACACACACACACACACACACACACACACACACACACACACACACACACACACACACACACACACACACACACACACACACACACACACACTACACACACACACACGCACACTGACACAAACATCCTCACAATCCTCCCTTCTCACTCTCTTTTGCTCACTGTTATGCTCTCCCCACACACACCCACACATTAACACACATACACACACACACACACACACACACACACACACACACACACACACACACACACACACACACACACACACACACACACACACACACACACACACACACATCCATGGGGTGCGTTGGCAGATGCAGATTGTGTGTGACCGTGACAGGGGGGGGCTGGGGGGGGGGGGCAGGTCTCCTCCCATTAGTACGATGCGGCCGCTGCCTGACAGCCTTGTAGCCCAGCTGCACCTCCTGACAACTGAGACGCAGACCCCAGCCTGACTCCAGGTCAAACCATCCAGGCATCAGCCATCATCCATCCATCCACACACCCTTTCATCCCCCCTCCACCCCACATCTTTCCCTCCATCCATCCATCCATCCATCCATCCATCCATCCATCCATCCATCCATCCATCCATCCATCCATCCATCCATCCATCCATCCATCCATCATCCATCCATCCATCCATCCATCCATCCATCCATCCATCCATCCATCCATCCACCCACCCATCCAAGGTAGACAGGGTTATGTAATATGCATGCGATGCATCATTAAAATAATGCCAAAACATAACATTGAGGCACAGATAATTAATCAAAGACGGGGCTAACTACAATTATTTACAACAGGGGCATTCACCAGAGACACAGATGCACACACACAGCATACGCACACACACACACACACGCACACACACACACACCACACACACGCACACACACACGCACACACACACACGCACACCACACACACACACACAACACACACACACACACACACACACACACACACACACACACACACACACACACACACACACACCCCACACACACAATCGATGTGGCTCCAATTTGAGCAGTGGCAACTCTGTATAATCTCACTGCATGCAGGGCAAACAATGGGGCCACAAAGCTTTGATGAAAAGTTGTATTGTGACTATTTCTGAAAGGAGATGGCTTCCATTCTCTTTTCTCATTCTTAAATATTCTGATGCTTCTTTGCTTCTTCTGATGCGGGTGTTTGTGTGTCTATGTATGTGTCTGTGTGTGTGTGTGTGTGTGTGTGTGTGTGTGTGTGTGTGTGTGTGTGTGTGTGTGTGTGTGTGTGTGTGTGTGTGTGTGTGTGTGTGTGTGTGTGTGTGTGTGTGTGTGTGTGTGTGTGTGTGTGTGTGTGTGTGTGTGTGTGTGTGTCTGTCTGTGTGTTTCCGCTGCGTCTCTTTCAAGGTTCCCCCTTGACCACTGTGATTAAACTCCTCTGAGCATCAAACGCTCAATCTTCGGACCTCATGAAATAAAACATTTTGTAAGCAAGGACATTTATTTAGCTTTTTTTTTTGCCTGCACAATTACTGCAAGCCAAAGTTTGGGCTCCGCTAATGTATTCAAATTATTCCTTTATATATTCAAATATGACTTTGAGGACAACCGTTTGTCTTTCTCCTCTATAGTGGATTTAGATCGCAGTCTTCTAAGGCGCTGTCCTTTGTAGCTGTGAGAATAAGGCTTTAGTTCCATGTTCATGAGCTTTGGCAAGTTATGGTGATGAAATAGATATATTTATCCTGCAACACAGTGTCTTCAACATAAATATTAACAGGAACGACTATCACACTTCCAATGTGCACAAGATTTTAATGTGACTGATATTTACGAAGGAATGCAACAAATAAACTATGTACAAACACGATGTCGCGTCCCATATTGATACGCTATCAGGACATAATACTATTACACGTCATGTGTACCTGTGTTGGGGTTGGGGTGAACCATCCAAACAACATGCATCACCATGAATAATACAGTATCGAAAACAACAAATCAAGATCCATAATTGTATTGATATTTTCAAACGTCAATGGATGTTACCCGCGCAGGAATCGAATATCCCAACCGCATTAATCCTTTGTTTACCTGCTTGCATCGAATTTGTATTCCCTGCAAAGGCTAACCTGTCAGTCGCTGTAACGGTGGCTAGATATGCGTGCCATGTGTGTCTGTGTGTGCGCG
>OLKM01000584.1:232741-245241 GCA_900291075.1 Melanogrammus aeglefinus
CAATGAGAAAGCTTCATTACAGAATTCAAAACAAAATAATAGGCCACAAACAGCGGTATTAAACCAGAGGTGGGGGAGTGATACATGGTGCACAGAGAGAGAGGAGGAGAGAGGAGCAGGGGGGAGGAGAGGGGAGGAGAGGGGAGGAGAGGGGAGGTGAGAGGAGGAGAGGGGAGGAGAGAGGAAGAGCGGAAGAGGGGGGGAGAGAGGGGAGAGGAGGAAGAGGAAGAGGGGGAGGAGAGAGGGGAGAGAGGGGAGGGAGAGAGGGAGGAGAGAGAAAGAGAGGACTAAAGGGGGGGAGAGAGGAGGAGAGAGGAAGAGGGGGGAGAGAGGGGGAGAGAGGAGGAGAGGAAGAGAGTGGGGGAGAGAGAAGGAGAGAGGGGAGGGGAGGAGGGGTGACGAGAAAGGAGGAGATTGGAGGGGAGGAGAGAGGACGAGAGGGGAGGAGAGGGGAGGAGAGGGGAGGAGAGGGGAGGAGAGGGGAGAGATGCAAAGTTGGTAAACGTACGGCTCTACCCAATCAGGGACTCGGGCCCCTTTGACGTAACCACATCCTGTTTGGTCTTCAACAGACGCTTTCATCTGAGGCGTGTGACGGTGAAACAGATACCTGTCATGGCAGAAGGTCAGCGCCCCTTCGGGCCCCCCTGCTGATCTCTGCCGCCCGTGTGTGTGGCAGCACCTTCACCACGCATGACTCACGCGAGGGCAGGACTCGAATGTCATGTCAACAAATCGGAACGCGTTTCCGCCACGCCAATGGTTCATCAACAACATGACTGCTAATGGGCACTTTTGTAACGTATCTGTACAGATGAAAGAAAACAAGAAAATGTATGGTTATATATATTTATACAAGCAGCATTTTTCTCTGCTCATTGTTATCTTTTAAACAGGCCTATAAGGCTATTCAGGCAGTGGGCTCGTCACAATAATTATGATTTTGCTTAAAATGGAAAGCATTTTCATTTAATAGACATCCATGAAGCCAAAACATGTGTTTATTTCTAACAACAGCTGTTAAGTCCCATGGGCGTGCACTTCTGCGCTCTGCACATGTGCAGTACGGCCGTCGTGAACGGGACAGAATGTGTGCATGCACACGCTTCTTCCTGTGCAAAACGGATCAGACAGGAAGCACGGATCCGACAGGAAGTACAGACCCGATAGCGAGGAGGAGCCAGGGTCGGACGTCTTCCTCAAGGATGCAAATAGGCTGCGACATTGGGGATCAAACCTGGAACCTTCGGGCTGGGAGTCAACACCCTTGTGGTCGCTTCCAGGCTATCCTGCCTCCTTTAAAAGGGTGATGGTATGCCACCAGGTGTGATTAGCCGTTTGAAATTCTGCCTTTTTCCTGTGTTTGAGTGACCTCACAAGTGGAGTGTCCATCTAGATGTATGATGGATAGATAAGTAATGTTTGCTACTCTCCACTGGGTAGCCTGGTGGATAGATCTATGCAGCATGCATCTAGGTGGACACACTTGATGTCACTAAAACACAGAGAAAAGGTATACTTTCAAACGGATTGTAAAGGCAAATCACACTCACACCCGGTGGCATAACATCCCCCTTTAACATAATGGTCCTTTACTGTAAATGAGTCAGTCTGAAAGATCTGGGAAGCGTGCTGGCTACATTGAGAGTTGACTACATGTTGGCACCGTCTGTAACAAGAACACAGTACTTGGATGTTTGTACTCACCATTCAGACAGAGCACTGCCTAGTCAGTGCCGACAGGGAAATAAATATTGTACATGATTGAAGCAGAACACACACAAAGACACATGCACACACACACACACACACACACACACACACACACACACACACACACACACACACACACACACACACACACACACACACACACACACACACACACACACAGACACAAGCACAAAGACACACGCAAACACACATGCACACACAGACACACACACGCGGACTCAAACGAACCCACACAGACACACACACAACTACACACACACACACACACACACACACACACACACACACACACACACACACACACACACACACACACACACACACACACACACATGTCTTTAGTGAGGGATCACGCAGAGAAAGAGCCAATCACACATCAACGTCTACGCTGTGAGAAGAGGAGAGGAGATGAAGGTTCTGGATAGAGTCTGGGAGAAGCTGGACTGGGAAGAAGAAGGGGTTTGTGGAGCGAGAGAGAGGGAGAGAGGGAGAGAGGGAGAGACCGACCGGACGGCATTGAAGTTCAAAAAAGCAGAAGTTATTTCAATAAAAGATTAAGTATTTTATTTCCACAGTCCGAAGCTCCAACTCCAATTATCAGCACTGCAGTGCATCACAAAGCTGCCCACACACCAGAGAAGAGAGGGGGAGAGAGTAGAGAGGGGAGGAGAGAGGAGAGAGAGGAGAGAGGAGGGAGGAGAGAAGGAGAGGAGAGAGGAGGAGAGAGGAGAGAGGGAGAGAGGAGAGAGGGAGGAGAGGAGAGAAGGAGAGAGGAGAGAGAGGAGGAGAGAGGGAGAAGGAGAGAGAGGAGAGAGGAGGAGAGAGGAGAGAGGAGAGAGAGGAGAGAGGAGAGAGGAGAGGAGAGAGGAGAGAGGAGAGAGAGGGAGGAGGAGGAGGAGAGAGGAGAAAGGAGAGGAGAGAGGAGGAGAGAGGAGAGAGGAGAAAGGAGAGGAGAGAGGAGAGAGGAGAGAGGAGAGAAGGAGAGAGGAGAGAAGGAGATAGAGGAGTGAAGGGGAGAGGAGAGAGGGAGAGAGGAGAGAAGGAGAGAGGAGAGAAGGAGATAAAGTGAAGGGGAGAGGAGAGGAGAGGGGAGGGAAGGGGAGAGGAGAGAGGAAGAGAGGAGAGAAGGAGGAAGGAGAGAGGAGAGAAGGAGAGAGGAGAGAAGGAGAGAGGATGGAAGGAGAGAGGAGAGAAGGAGAAGGAGAGGAGGGAAGGAGAGAGGAGAGAGGAGGGAAGGAGAGAGGAGAGAAGGGGAGAGGAGAGAAAGGGAGAGGAGAGAAGGAGAGAGGAGGGAAGGAGAAAGGAGTGGATATCCGCGATGCAGACGCGGGGGAATAACCAGTTTGACGTACTTGAGAGAGAGACGGACATCAAGGAAGGACGACGGTCTCTGATGGGCGGAGGACACACCGTGTCCTTCTTCTTAGGTCTGCGTTTGTGTGTGATGTGAACTCACTGATTATGATGATTCTGTCTCGCGCACAGCAGCATGCAGAGGAAATATCTGAAGCACAACACAATCTCCCTTCACACATCTGGCACAACACCATGAAATGAAAGAACTTCTAAACAGTCGAATACATGACGTACACACAGTATGGATTGGTATTATTATTGTATGGCTATAGGGTTCGACCAACATAAAACATCCGTTTGTGAGTTGTTTTGTATCACTAACTTTATTTCACACAAGTAGAAAACTTTAACGATATTAATAACGTAACAACAACCCGACAACACAACCATAAGTAGCATGAAAAGACAGATGGCAGGAATGGAAAAGTGTGTCCCAGTAACGGGAGCACTTCAAACAGAGAGAGAGAGAGGTAGAATGACTGCAGGTGTGTGTGCGTGTCTGTGTGTGTGTATGAGTGTTTCTGTGTGTGTGTGTGTGTGTGTGTGTGTGTGTGTGTGTGTGTGTGTGTGTGTGTGTGTGTGTGTGTGTGTGTGTGTATATGAGTGTGTGTGTGTGTGTGTGTGTGTGTGTGTGTGTGTGTGTGTGTGTGTGTGTGTGTGGTGTGTGTGTGTGTGTGTGTGTGTGTGTGTGTGTGTGTGTGTGTGTGTGTGTGTGTGTGTGTGTGTGTGTGTGTGTGTGTGTGTGTGTGTGTGTGTGTGTGTGTGTATATGAGTGACTGTGTGTGTGTGTGTGTGTGTGTGTGTGTGTGTGTGTGTGTGTGTGTGTGTGTGTGTGTGTGTGTGTGTGTGTGTGTGTGTGTGTGTGTGTGTGTGTGGTGACCTCTCTCTTTCTCTTTGATTCTGGCCATGGTGAATTCCTTCCCTCTTTGAAGTGCAGTTTACTCCTCTTATGGATGAGGACCATGCAGGAGGGAAAGCCTTCCTGGAGCAAATGGGGCAACTTCACACACACACACACGCACGCACGCACGCACGACACACACACACACACACACACACACACACACACACACACACACACACACACACACACACACACACACACACACACACACACACACACACACACACACACACACTTGACCTGCTGTATCATTTGTTTTGTGGTTTACTTATTGTCTTACGCTGACAAGAATAAAGGAAAGTTGGATTTAGTTGAGTTAGGCTAATTTTATTTAATTTGTTAATTTGTTTGCTGACTTCACTGCCAAATAAATCTTTCAGTTCTCGTCAGATATAACGAAATGAAGACATTTACTGCACTATTAGACAGTCCCGCACTAAACGGTAGGCTACTGTTGATCAAAGAGGCCGTAGGCGTTTAATCGAAATAATGTTTTCCCTCAATCTGTCACTCTGAATGTAGAAGCCTCGCCTCCACGCTTTTACCCGCGGCTCTCTCCCCTGCAGCCAGGATGTCGGGTATGGACTTCCTGCTGGGGAACCGCAGCGAGACAGCACTCATCCCCGCGTCCGGCCTCAACGGGACGTTCCCCCGCGTCTCCCACCCCACCGGCGCTTCCGCGGCCGCGGCGTCAGCGGCAGAGGCGGCAGCTGCCGCGGCAGACTTGCCGAGACGCCCCGCGGGCAGCGACGTCTACGTGTACGTGTGGATCTTCCTCAGTCTGCTGGCGTTCCTGCTCACCCTGCTCGTTATCTCCCTCCACCGGCTGAAGAACATCATCACGTCCTCGTCCTCGCTGCCCGACTGCAGCAGCGCCGGGGGCGGGAGCAGCGGCAGCGACCGGACGAGCTCCTTCACCAACATGGAGATTTGTAGCATCTCGTCCCAGAAGTCCACCGTCTCCACCCTGTCTAACTGACGGGTGTGGTGGATGCATGCGGGACAGACAAGCGGGACACGTGTACCGTGACGCGCGGTCATGTATGGAAACAAGCAGAAAGACGATAGGCCTCATTGAAGACTGAGAAAAGTTGATCCTAATGTTATAGGTAGCCTATATGCTCTAGGCCTATGAACACACACACACACACACACACACACACACACACACACACACACACACACACACACACACACACACACACACACACACACACACACACACACACACACACACACACACACACACACACTCTTTCCTGAATCGAACCATTTTTTCAGATTTCTGTTTTAGTGCATGATATTCGGATTCCAATTAGATCTTATTTGAGGCGTGGCCATGCAATCTGTTTCAATTTAATGATTTATCTTTATATTCTTGGTCCAGGCTCATTGGGATAGTGACAGTTCATAATATATAACATGTATACGTTTCTTGCTATTACAAAACCATCACTTGTATACCTGTATTGTGTCCTAACTCAACACAGATCCATGTTGCTTTCCCATGTGCAATTTGTTAGGCCTAGTAGTTGCAAATAAATATATATAATTCCAAAACGTAACGAGACACATTGGTTTCAGAAGATTCAATGAGAATTCACACACACACACACACACACACACACACACACACACACACACACACACACACACACACACACACACACACACACACACACACACACACACAGCCTACTGTTTCAACAAATGCTTATCCCGTCCGTTCATATCAAAGATGGTGTTTTGTGTTTTGTGATGACACTGTCGTGTATCCCATTGGGACTATGTTGTTAACACATTGTGCCAAGCTTTAGCTGTTATCTTACTAAATTCCAGAGCAGGGAGTCATGATGTAAGAAGGAGACATGAGTGATGAGTCCTCAGCTCACACTCGCGTCTGACAGGCTGTCTGCGTCTCCTGATAAAAGCTCTGAGGTTCAGATCAGATGTTGAGTGACAGGCTGGACTGCGGAACAGATTACACTCCCCTGCCTGTCATCTCACCAACAAATCCAGCCCCAATCTCTGGGAAAGAGCATGAACAGTATAAGGAGTCATGTAGGTCAACTCCAACTGATGGCTACTCAAAAAAGAGGCAGCATTTCCAAGGAGAAAGCCAAGGGGGATTGAATCATTTAAAACAAGAAGCAGAACCCTGTTAAACAGTCTTTTCGCCTTTAAAAGGCATGAAATGAGGTTGGACAAGCAAACCATATGAAGGACGCCAGAGTGATACAAACAGCAGGCAGACAGAACCTGGTGACAGGAAATTGAACACAGAGACAGGAAGTGAAGCCATCATTTCCTTATCGTAGCTTTCAGCTTTCCAATATCAATTGACTGTGGAAGGTAGGAATGGAACCAAATGATGAAGACCTACTCTCTCCTACCTGCTGATGTGGTTTTACAGCCACAGTCAAGACCTTAAATGTATTTTTTGAACATGCCGACGCAAGTAACTACGTTCATATGCGCACACTGGAGCACATGTTTGAGTTTGCTGCCCCCTACAGGTGAACACAGTCCATCACCCATTGTACAAGTGGTTATGTACCAGTTAAGAATAGTCCACCGAACTCAGTGTCTTATTTTAAATCAATGTATATACTGTGCAACCAGTGAATAAATGCGTTAAAGGAGAAGATTGATCTGCTCTACATCAGGCGGGAATGTTGAAGCCTTTGAATTAAGGTTGAATTATTACCAGTAGCCCCGTTTATATATAGTATAGAGGTATTGGTTTGTGTTTTGGGATGAGCATCATTAAAAAAATGAAATAAAATACGTTACTATTATGCATCTACATATTTATGAATACAACCCAAGTCTTATAAAAATGGTGATGATTAATCGCCACTGCCTCGCAAACATTAAATCTGATGAGACGATTGATAAACCCTTAATGATGAAAAAGTCATGGAATTGTTTTGCATATTTTATTTTTCTTATCATGATTTTTTTTCAACTCACACATGTCATATTTTACATCTTTGCAATAAAACATGAATACAATAGGTTTTTTTTTAAGGGTTTCATAGATCCAAAAATATGTAAGGTTTTTTTTTGGATACGTAAATTGAACCTGTGGATAGAGTATGTGTGTATTTGATCAAGATGGCTTCCACACATACAGTACATCGTCGGACACGTCGTCAACGCTTCCTCCCCCCTCCCACCAATCAGCTACAAGAATCATGATATTGCTTACAACGGTGAGGTTGTACAACTTAATTAATCACACATGAGATCGACGGTTTTTTTAAATACAAACATCAATGCACAGATAATCCCGCGAGGGAAGAAAGAATGGACCCTAAACGAGATGCCAGCCAACCGTAAAGAACGAAGCGAATAAATAAATGGTAGGTGAGTGGTGCAAAGTGCAAATACAAAACAAACTTTTTTTAAACATTGATTTTTTTCGATTCTCTTTTTTCTTTTTCTCGTTTTTAAATAATCAACAGATGTGGGCGAATGTGAAGGTGTTCTCTGCGTCTCCAGTCTAACTCCGTGCCCCCCCCCCCCCCCCAACCCCGCGCGCACCGCCCAGTCTGAATGTAGACTTTCTGTACATATTTGACAAAACAATCACCAAATATACAAAGAAAAAAAAAAAACCTATGGATCTCCTCTGGGATGGCACTGGCAAACATAGTTTCCATGGTCACTGCCGGAAACAATCACGGCCCTGTCTCAGACCCATTGACCATCGACCTCGTCAACGTTATTATAATTATTACACAATCATTTACATACAGCAAGTCATTAATAAATTAAAGGTGTAAGCGCAAGTCTGTGCAAGTGAAAAGAAGTGTGACTCAAAAGGAAACCTTTATTTACACTAAAATCCTATTCACCCTCTCAGGAGTAAAAAGAAGAAACGTAGAATTTTAAAATAAGAATAAAAACAAAATCGAAGTCTCGGGGGAAGGTTCTGATTGGACGGATTCCTCATTCAGCCATAGCACCTGTTTTGATCTGTGGGTGTGGTTAGCGACGTTCAAACATTCTCAAACCCGCTCTGATACCATTACTCCAAATCCGTGCCCACCCAAGAGCTCCCGTACCCCGTCTTCAAAATAACCTTGGAGAAAACTAAACCAAACAAACTAAATCAAATGATACAAAATATAACTTGTTGGTTTGTCTGTGAAGCAGTTAGAATACCGGCTACAGCAAATGGACCAGTCCGTGGTATGATCTGGAAGCCCAGACAGGTTCTACTGGACTAGTTCCGCTCTCCGTCGCTAGACCCTTTTCATTAGCAAGTTTCGGAGTGTACCTTAACAAGATATCATGTGTGTGTGTGGTTTGCACGCGCATGTGTCTGTGTGTGTGTGTCTGTGTGTGCGTGTGTGTGTGTGTTACTCAGACGCGCGCGCGGGAGAAAGCAATCTCTGCCGCTTTGCAAAGCCGCCTCTCTAATGATAGTGAACCTTACAAGCGAAGAAGAGTCCAAGGTCTTATTCTCTCCCCTTTGTCTGCTCCTCCTCTTCCTCCTCTTCCTCCTCTGAGTTGCCACAGTTTTTACCCAATCGCCCCAATACACAGCAAAACCAAACCTCTTCCTCTTCGTGGCATTGCTTGTGTTCTCTCTCCCTCTATCTCCTTCCTCCTCCTCCTCCTCTTCCTCCCTCTATCCATGTCAGTACCTATTCTGGTGCTCATAGTGCCAGCGGTTGAAGTCAATGTTGAACGCCACGATGCTACCGGACGCCATGCCCGTAATCAGAGTCCTGCGGGGAAACGACAAGACAATCACAGTCAGAACACATCCATCAAACTCAGAACACACCAATCAAACACAGAACACACCAATTCAACTCAGAATTCACTGAATGATCTTAGAACACACCAATCGAACACAGAACACACCAATCCATCTCAGAACGCACCAATCCAACACAGAACACACCAATCAAACTCAGAACACACCAATCAAACTCAGAACACACCAATCAAACTCAGAACACACCAATCCATCTCAGAACACACCAATCCAACACAGAACACACCAATCAAACTCAGAACACACCAATCAAACTCAGAACACACCAATCAAACTCAGAACACACCAATCCATCTCAGAACACACCAATCCAACACAGAACACATCAATCAAACTCAGAACACACCAATCAAACTCAGAACACACCCATCCAACTCAGAACACACCAATCCAACTCAGAACACACCAATCAAACTCAGAGCACACCCATCAAACTCAGAACACACCCATCAAACTCAGAACACACCCATCAAACTCAGAAGATACCAAACAAACTCGGAACACGCCAAATTATCTCAGAACACACCAATCAAACTCAGAACACACCATATGATCTCAGAACACACCAATCAAACTCAGAACACATATGATCTCAGAACACATCAAACACACAAGCAGTTTTCCAATGTGTGAAGCAGTATTAGCTATTTTTCGTCCACACATAAAATGCATTTACAGAAATGTAACTTCATTGGAGTTGAAGCTTGATTTAAAAACTAAAGCCATTGAAGATAACAAAGCGACATGGTGGGAGTCAGCCTGGAGGCAGATCTGTCGGTGCTATTAATATCTGAACATAACTTCACAGTCCCCACACGTAACGTTTTCACACACAGAGCCCTGCAGTATGTCGACATCCTTGTCACACGCCGGCTGGCGCCGGAGGGGGTGTTCATTTGCAGTTTACAGTCGCAAACTTTCCCTTGAGGTCAAAGAACCTCTGGAGGACGCTGCTAACTGATAGCTGTGCTACAAGGTTTTGGTGCTTAAAACCCCATCCAAAAGCCTATTAAAATATATAACATACTCAATGCATAATGTCTTGAGTGGATCGGCTTCCTTATAAAGATAAAGAATAAAGATATAATATAGAGAGAATAAAGATAAAGATTTCTAACCATAGGGAGATCTTTTAGTCTTTATTTCCGTTGGCTCAACCCTAGACGATAACGGACACAGATGTCTCTGCACTTTGGAGGTAAGGGTGACTGCGGTCTTGAGTGCACTTCTGTTCCAGTAATGGCACCTCAATGCCAGTAGTTCTAAAAAAATATTACTGTATTACTCCTGAACCCGTTTTCCTTTTGCTGGTGGAGCACAGTAGTAGTTCCCCCAACTCTGAGCTATGGTGATCCGGAGCCTCACTAAACCCCTCCAGGTAGAGGCTGAGGTCCGGAGCCTCACTAAACCCCTCCAGGTAGAGGCTGAGGTCCTGAGCCTCACTAAACCCCTCCAGGTAGAGGCTGAGGTCCGGAGCCTCACTAAACCCCTCCAGGTAGAGGCTGAGGTCCGGAGCCTCACTAAACCCCTCCAGGTAGAGGCTGAGGTCCTGAGCCTCACTAAACCCCTCCAGGTAGAGGCTGAGGTCCTGAGCCTCATTAAGCCCCTCCAGGTAGAGGCTGAGGTCCTGAGCCTCACTAAACCCCTCCAGGTAGAGGCTGAGGTCCGGAGCCTCACTTACCCCTCCAGGTAGAGGCTGGTGTCCTGAGCCTCACTTACCCCTCCAGGTAGAGGCTGAGGTCCTCCTGAGCCTCACTAAACCCCTCCAGGTAGAGGCTGAGGTCCTGAGCCTCACTAAACCCCTCCAGGTAGAGGCTGAGGTCCTGAGCCTCACTAAACCCCTCCAGGTAGAGGCTGAGGTCCTCCTGAGCCTCACTAAACCCCTCCAGGTAGAGGCTGAGGTCCTCCTGAGCCTCACTAAACCCCTCCAGGTAGAGGCTGGTGTCTGGGTCTTACCGCTGGTCGTGGGAGAGGTCCATGGCCCTGATCCCAGCGTCGCAGCCCGGGTAGATGTAGAGCTGCTTGAAGTCACACGCCTGCCACACCTGGACCACCCCGTTATCACCCCCGGTTACCAGGTTCTGACCATCGCTGCTCAGCAGGATGGCCTGGAGGGGGGGGGGGGGGAGAGAGAGAGGAGAGAGGAGGGAGGGCAGTGAGTAGAGAGAAGAGGCAGTGAGTAGAGAGAAGAGGCAGTGAGTAGAGAGAAGAGGCAGTGAGTAGAGAGAAGAGGCAGTGAGTAGAGAGAAGAGGCAGTGAGTAGAGAGAAGAGGTAGTGAGAGAGAGAGAGAGGGCAGAGGGAGAGAGAGAGAGACAGACGAGCAGAGAGAGAGAGAGAGAGAGAGAGAGAGAGAGAGAGAGAGAGAGAGAGAGAGAGAGAGAGAGAGAGAGAGAGAGAGAGAGAGAGAGAGAGAGAGAGAGAGAGAGAGAGAGAGAGAGAGAGAGAGAGAGAGGCAGCAAGTAAAGAGGAAAACAAAGATAAAGGGGAATTACGAGACCGATAAAACTGCATGGGAGAATACATATAAATAACACAGGGAAAAATAACACTTTTTGTGTATATTGTGTATATATTTTGGGAATATCCGGTTACATATAATGTATGAATACGTGTACATGTGTCCATGTTCATGAACCCATTTCTTGGTGTACTTTTCGGCCATCTACATCCAAAACGTTGTCTCTGCTGTCCTTCAGGCAACAACTGCAGCGCCTCACACTATAGCATCCCATCCCTGTAGCCTGCTAGCATCATAGCATCGGATAGCCTAACAGCTAACAGCTAAGGGCTACCGCTAGCCGCGGCGCTGGGGGCCTACCCTGGAGGAGTCGTTGACCTCCATCTGGGCCAGCAGCTTGCCGTTGATGCTGAAGTTGCAGAAGCGGCCCCTCTCGTAGCAGATGATGCAGTGGCCCTCGCTGGACACCGAGATGAGGCGGGGTCGCTGGCACAGCTCGGGCCCCTCCAGGGCCCTCAGCAGGTCCCCTGTGATGGTGTGCACCAGGCAGGGGCCCTCTGAGAGAGCAGGGAGAGAGTGGAGCGCCGTTAGCATAGCGTAGCGTCTTAACGGAGCCGTGCTACGAATCAAAACGACGCGCTCTCTCTTGCCGCCGACGGGACTTGCGCTGAGCATGCTAACGTTGGTTAGCATCAACGCGGTTGGAACGGGTGGATCAGGGCTCAACACCAGCTCAAAACTACAGCGGTGCAGGCAAGGATCTGTCCCACTGTGAACTCCTGAACACAAAATACACTAAAGGGGATTTATGTGTTGTGCCATTATCAGGAGCTTTACTCAAGTTAAAATATCACACTTTACCATGGTCGAATTAGTACAGTAAACTATGATGGATGGACTACCGGTTTATTGTCTGCCTCCAAAAGCAGCCATTTTAAAAGGGGAGTCTCTCTCTCTCTCTCTCTCTCTCTCTCTCTCTCTCTCTCTCTCTCTCTCTCTCTCTCTCTCTCTCTCTCTCTCTCTCTCTCTCTCTCTCTCTCTCTCTCTCTCTCTCTTCTCTCTCTCTCTCTCTCTCTCTCTCTCTCTCTCTCTCTCGTTAGAATCATGCCAAACCCCCCCCCCACACTCACACACACACCACACCACAACTAACACACACACAACATCCACACACACACACACAAAACGTGTTTTACTCACGCACAATGATTCACACACACACTCAGAAACATATTTCTTCAAGGCGGTGCCAAAA
>OLKM01000584.1:250241-251580 GCA_900291075.1 Melanogrammus aeglefinus
AAAGACACAGAGAGAGATGGAGAGACAGAAAGACACAGAGAGAGATGGAGAGAGAGACAGAAGGACATTTAAAGGCAGAGACAGAGAGTGGGAAGGGTTAGCACAGCAGGCTGGTAAAGCACAGCGAGCCACCCGGTGTGAAGCGACCACCCGGGCTAATACCCGCTAATGATACCCCATCGCCCTTAACCCGGCGCCGCGTGTGAGGTCTCAGGTCAGCCCTCCCGGGGGCCCAACACGTCTCTCCCCTCCCACCCCCCGGTCCCCCTTAATGTACGAACAACCCCAGGGCCGCCATCGGCTGCTCCTCTTCATCGCAGACAGAGGAACACTGTCCTCGGCCAGCGATGAAGACGAGCGGATCATCGAAAGGTTAAAAACAAACCATCGACCCCCAGATCTGCCTACAAACCCAAAACGACTCTATAATGTTCAACAGACACTAAGACATCAGGGGTGTTGTTAATAACTAGTCTTGAGGGCCCTTTCACTGCGGCTGATCCGATTGGTCCGTTCTGGGTGAGTACTGACCAATGAGAGGGTCCATCTCGATGGGCAGGTGGTGGGCCTGCTCTAGGGAGTAACCCGGAGCTCCACGCAGACCTGCCGTGACACACACACACACACACACACACACACACACACACACACACACACACACGACGGGAGGCGTTAAGACATACAGGCACCCAGACTTGCATAGTAGGACATGAGATGATACAAGCACACATACTTTCTCTCGCTCTCACACACGCACACACACACACACTGATGCGTGCACCAAAGGCACTTTCTCTCCCACACTCTATTTTCTCTCACATACACAAACAGACACGACACACACCTTCTCTCTCACAGGAAGACACACACCTGTCGCTCTATCGCACACACACACACACTACCTTTCTCTCACTCACACACAACACACACCTTCTCTCACACAAACACACACACACACATGCGCACACACACACACACTACCACACACAAAACTCAGTTTCTTCACACAAACACACACACATAAACAGTTTATTTCTCACTCACACTCACACCCTCACATCCACACACACACACACACAACCCCCCCCCCTCTCGCGCGCCCTCACCGACGGTGTTGTGCCAGCGGTTGACGGCGAACAGCCGGCTACAGGTGACCGTGACGGCGGCGGGGATGCTGAGGTGGGGCAGGGTGTTGGCCGCCACGTGCGTGACGGGGGAGTTGGACGGGAACTTGAGCACCATGATCACGTCCTGCTGCATCTGGTCCTTAAACATCAGCGGGCTCTGGGGAAGGAAACACTGGTGAGAGAGAGGGGGAGAGACGCAGAGAGAGTAGAGA
>OLKM01000584.1:252986-255486 GCA_900291075.1 Melanogrammus aeglefinus
AACATGATTAAAGGAAGAGGGTTGGAGAGGTAGATAAATCTAAGAAAAGAGTGAGGCATAGATAGAGAAAGAGAGGGGCGAAGGCAGAGAGGTATGGATGGAGAAGAGAGGAGACAGAGAGCATAGTGAGTGGGGTGAGTGCGAGAGAGAGATGAGATGAGAGGAGAGAGAGAGACCGAAGAGAGGAAGGAGATGAGGAGCAGCAAGGAGAGATGAGAGAGAGATGAGAGAGAGATCGAGAGAGAGAGAGACGAGGGAGATGGAGAGAATGGTAGAGCGATCATACTCTGCCATCCCCATCTCATCAGATGACTCGCGCGCAGAAGCAAGCGAGCAGTCGGTTCTTGCCAGGCTACCATCCTCGCGCTGGCGCATTCCAGTTGTCCGCGGTCGACCGGGCGCCTCGCTGTGACAGAGTTGAGACGTTGAGGGCGCGCACCGCTCCGCCCGCGCTGCTTGTCGACGATACAGTCGATCCACTGGTGCAGCTGGCAGGACACAAACTCGCTCTCCAGCGCCTGGAGAGACAGACAGGTTAGGTTCGGGTCAGGAGAACCCTGACGGGGGGGAGTAACCATCGTCTGACTGGCCCGGGACGGACACGTCAGGACGGGTCAGAGAGTAACCACCCTCTGACTCCATGCAGCAGCGTTATACCAAAGCATGGACACATTAGGACGGGTCAGGAGAGCGTGAACAACCGTCTGATGACGCCATAGAGCAGTGGGAGCAATCTAGGTTTCATTAAATTCACATCGTCGTGGTATGAATCTGGATTTAACGCGAATTCGCATTGGATTCGAACTAATCAAGGGTTGTATACAAATCATAAGGTCGAGCGCATGAATCTTAATCTCCTAAAAACGTCATGGAGTTGGTGCAGAAAGTCCGAAGGAGGTTTTCTCAGTACAGGACTGAATATATAAACAAACGATGACGTCAGTTGCGTGCAAGAACGCAACACATGCCATAAACAACCACCCACGAATCAATACATCCATTGTTAACGTGTTCTGCAGTCGGAACCCCACCACACAGGGGCGCCTTTTAGCGTCTTTTAGCGTTTGTCCCCCCCCCCCCCCCCCCCCCCACCACACTCACCATGCGGTTGATGCGGACAAAGTCCTCAGGCTTCTTGGCCCAGACGGGGAGCTCCACGTCACACACCAGCACGCCGTCCTCCCTGGCGCCCAGCTCGTACTCGTTGCTGTTGACGAACATCTCGGGCAGGTAGTAGAACTCTGGGATCAGCTCCTGGGGACCACCGGCAGGAGACAAGGCGTTCAGCGCGCGCGCCACGGATCACCACCCCACTCACCACAACAGAGCGTGTGAGCTAAGTCAACTGATTCGTTTTTTTCCGTGATTTGACAGAATGACCAATTGTCCATCATTTTTTTGTTAATATAATTACTGTTGAAATTGTTAATAATTAAAAAGAAAGAAAGAAAGGTTTTTTTTTGTGCGTATATTAGTTATGTATTGATGTCGTAAATTAGCTTTGGCTAAAAACACTGTCATGCAAACATCAGTAAGTGTATTTAACGCCACGATGTATTCCCTTCAGTCCTCGCCACCGTGTCCCTGAAGTGTGTCCTCTCTGGGACCCCGTAGCCGTTACCTTGACGTCGGCCGTGTCTCTTTGGCAGTTCCTCCACGAGCGGCCGATGCCGGAGAAGGACCTCTCCGGGTGGTCGAACTTGTTCTCGTTGGCGTTGAGGAAGAACGTGGTGAAGGGTTCCTGCAGGGGGGGAACACAGCTCGATGACGAACCCTGCCGGTCCACCTGCGTTCTGCCGACGGGACAACAGCGCCCTCTCTGGGGAGCAGCGCGTCACTGCACCCTCTGGTTGATGGTTCATGTTATTATGCTGAGTGAATGCTCGCGCTGAATGCATTCGATACGGGCCCACGTTGACACTCACTTCTGTTGTTGTTCTTCCGGCTTTTGTATCTTTTTCATTTGTGTTGTAAAATTGCATTTGTGTTCTGTTTTAATTAGTTTTGTGTAATTTGCATTTGTGTTCTGTTAGTTAATTAGTGCTTTGTCTTTTGCATTTGTGTTATGGCTTTTGCTTTAGTGTTGTAGCTTTTGCATTTGTGTTATTATTTTTTGTCATTTGTGTGCTGTTTAGCATTTGTGTTGTGGCATTTGCATTTGTGTTCTGTTTTTTCACTCGTGTTATGGCTTTGGCAGTTGTGTGTCCCGTTAATGAGCTTGTGTATACTGAATTTGCTGTGTGTTCTGGATATGCAGTTCGTTTGACACATCTCTGCCACCCTCACTTGATGCTGTCCTTCGAGCTGGTCTCAAGTATTTACTTTTTCTTTAACCTTATTTTGTAGCCCAAATGACTAGATATAAGCGAAACTTGAAAATCTGGTTACATGTTTGGGGTTTTGAACGTTAATCTCAGTATGATAATCAGGACAATACCATCATTCATACTGCCCAGCCAAACTATTACACATGCATCAAGTATTGAAATATTATGAACAT
>OLKM01000584.1:257986-269372 GCA_900291075.1 Melanogrammus aeglefinus
CGAAGAAGAAGATTCTATCAACTTAGACAACGACTTAAGACGACGAAGAAGTAGAGGATGGAATCCTCTTCTTCTTCGTCGTCCTCAGACGGGTGATGATGGCCGCGTTGTCGCCGGGTTTGACGCGGCCACGATGGCGGTTGTGGGAAGGGCGGATTACCTGCGATGGTGTTGAGGAACATGAGGTACTCAAAGTTGGAGATCTCCCTCCTCTGCCAGCGCTGGGTCATGTTGGAAGATTTGAAGAGCTGCCGAGGGGTTGCCATGGAGATGCGCCTGAATGACACAAACGAAAAAAACGAAACGAAAAAGGATTATTGCAATATTGTCGTTGATGCTGTGATCTTTATCGCTCAGTGCGAGCCCCATCTCACTGCATCAAACCAATGCTCTAAATAGTTTTATTATGACTTAAATCGATGAAACTAAAAAGGTCATTCCCTCAGACCTCCATTTTTGTAGTCCCCCGGGACATCCGTTTGTAGTCCTCAGTACAAAAAAAAGACAACCAACCGCAAACAAATAAACAGTAGTATGTGTGTTGGATGGAGGGGGTCTCACCTGGCCTGGGGCAGGCCGTAGCTCGTGCCCACCCCCACACGGGGGAGGCTGTACACCACCCGCTTCACCGTGGCCTGGTCGGGGAAGTTAAACATGACGGAGGCTGGTGGGGGGGGGGGGGGGGGGGACAACGACACACGGGAGGGGAACAACATGTTACTGACGGAGTAAACACCACCACCGTGACTTCTCACCTGTTATATACTTAGGGAGGTAAAGAAATGGTACACTCATGTTGACATCACATGTTAACCTCATGTTAACATCTCATGTTAAAATCTCATGTTGACATCACATGTTAACCTCATGTTAACATCACAGGTTAACCTTATGTGAACATCTCATGTTAACCTTACACTCATGATGACATCTCATGTTAACCTTACACTCATGTTGACATCTCATGTTAACCGTACACTAATTATGACATCTCATGTTAACATCTCATGTTAACATCTCATGATAGCCTTACACTCACATGACATGCATAACCTTATAATAAATGTGCATGTTTATACATCCTCCATACGGATGATTTCTAAGCATGCACATGTATCATAAGGTTAACATGAGATGTCATGTGAGCGTCATGTTTTTCCCTCCAGTATGACAGCACCGTGGTTAGAGTCTGACACTGTTATCAGATGAGGATAAACTGGAGTTTCTACTACTTTTGTAATCCGCCCTTGCCTAATGGACTCCTTGAAATTCAAAGCAAAGAAAGACTGGAGGATAAAATAGCGAGAACAAAATTGATTCCAGAATCTTTTTTTTCCTTTGCCCTTTTGCACCGTTTTGTAAAGCACGGGAATAGCGTAGCGCATTCAACCACAGATTGAATGTGTTAAATACCAGCCACCCAATAGTCCACATACAAGCATGATGGAAATATAACACAATAAAAGCGTCAATGTAGCAGTTTGACACCACCTATTAACGTGTTAAAAACCAGCGACCCAATAGTCCAAATAAAAGTCTGATGGGGAATACAACACAATAAAAGCCTCCATGAAGCAGTTTGGCACCATCCATTGAATGTGTTAAATGAAAAAGACGCAATAGTCCACACACAGGTTGTGTTAGGATGAAAACCTAACACAATAAAAGCGTCCATGTAGCAGTTTGACCTCTTAAAGCGCTATGGTCTTATTTATTTAAACATGTTAAATACCGGCAACCAAATAGCTCACATACAAGTCTGATGAACACCCAACACAATAAAAGCGTCCATGAGGCAGTTTGTAAAGGGGGTGATAAAAGCGCGGGGTCTTACTCCGGTTGGCCATGAAGACCTCCAGACCGGTGCTCTGCAGGAGGTAGCGGCGGGAGAACACCGCCCGGATCTCGCTGAACATCCACTTCCCGTGCAGACCCTCCGAGTACGCCAGCACCTGGTGGGGTCAGGGGTCACAGCGCTAGGCTCAGGGGTCACGGGGCCCATTTCAATTGAAGGGTGTAGTATTGTTATCGATACGCTTTATACCTTAGGCCTAAAAAAAAAAAAGTTTGGTTCCTGTTGGTTGTCAGTTGAGGTCATGGCGGGTAGGTAGGGAATTTATTTTATTTTATTATTTTATTTTTTCCAGTGGCAGCGGATGATAGGTAGGTTGTTTTCATTTAAAAACAGAGAATGCGCTCATCCTTGTACAGAATGAAAAGATGCTGTACAAAAACGGAATTATAGTTTGTATCGAAAAAAAACCTATTTTTTTTTACAAGCTCATAAAATAATTTGGGTCGCACATACATTTTTTTTTTTTTTTTAGCCCTTATGGCTTTTGTACCTTTTATACATCTTTTAATTTATATACATTTTATTATACATCCTCTTTTATTTATATACATTACAATTTATTAAATATCCTCTATTTTATTTTATCTTTAATTTTAAATAAATACACATATGGATTGTATCCCATCTTAAATCTTCAATATAGACATTTATATTGATTTTATTCCATCTTCAATCTTAAATATCTAAATGTATATATTTTAATTAACTGTAAGTGCGCCTCCCTAGACAGTGTGAGGGAGTGAACTCGTACGAGTGGAGCGATAACAACACATCTCCACACGGTCAACACACTCTGTGCACTAGAGAGACTCTGTACCACACTGCCAACTGGGGACGAAGCACAACCCCCCCCCCCATCGAACCCTCCACAAGTGCACCCCTTACTACGCCCCTCTCCAGTAATGAAATAAAGCAAGGGGCGCCCCAACAGGAAAAAAACAAGAAAGAGAAAAAGGCGGGGGGGCTTTTACTTTGGCGTCGATTTTTTTGAAGGCGGGGTCGTCCTCGTCCACCTCAAAGTAGATCTCGGTGGTGGTGATGGACAGCGTTCCTCTGGCCACCACCACCGGCGCCACCAGCTGGGCGGGGGTGCTCAGCACCACTGGGCCTGCACAGGAAGGATCACCTTATAAGGGCATCTCATCATAGCGTCAGACGACCTTATTAGGTCATCTCATCAGAGCATCATACGACCTTGTATGGTCGTCCAATCACGGCATCGGACGATGATAATCACAGAGCTGCATTCATGAACGTAGGCAGGCTTAATTAATAGCATCGATTAATTCACAATTCATCATGTCGGTTATTTCATAATTCATTGTGTTGGTTATTTTATAATTAAAAGGTACAATAGGCAAGATAAGTGATTTCAAGCTAGTTCCAGTATAAATATAAAAGAAAACACTCCTCCTCTCACCCCTCCCTGTCTCTACTCGCTCCACACCCTGAAGCCGAGAGGCGCGCTAAAAAAAAAGCTGAGATTTCACGAGATTTCGCTATGCTTCCGCAGAGTCTGAGCAATTAGCCTGCACCCCTATAGCCTGGGCGGGAGCGTCGACACTAGGGGGTTTGAGAGCGCCATCCAATCCAAACGTTTTGCATATTGTACTGTTAACTATGGACTCCTTCATCCGGAAACTCAAAACTTAGAACTGATTACGTGATTAGTTCCCCAAAAAAAAATGAGGTAATCTGCTCAGGTAATCAACCAAGCCTCGTTTACAGAAATAGCCGCCGAACAGATAGCGATGTTGTTGATCAGCAAACACAATCAAAGATCATTCAAACGATTCAAATGAAATGCTCACATACATATTTAATTTCAGGTTAGAGTTCTTTATAATTATCTCAAAGCTCTATAATTAGGTCAACGGATTGCGTTAGGGTTAGTGTTGGAGGAGCATCATGTTCCATGGCGTCTGCCTTGCAGGGATCAGTTTGGGGGGGGGGGCGGTTAGTGGGTTCGTAGTGGTCATTAGCGACAAACTTGCCTTTGGACGTAACAAGCCGTGGACGGAAACGCACTAGGACCAAGAGTCAAAGTAAGTGAACAGCTTCCTTAGGCTTGTGTGTGTGTGTGTGTGTGTGTGTGTGTGTGTGTGTGTGTGTGTGTGTGTGTGTGTGTGTGTGTGTGTGTGTGTGTGTGTGTGTGTGTGTGTGTGTGTGTGTGTGTGTGTGTGTATTGAAAATGTGAGCCGAATTGCATATCACAACTTTGTATTACAGTATCAACTGATACTTACCAAAACACAGCGCTTTATGTGTTTGCGTGCGTGCGGGCGTGTGTGTGTGTTTGTGGCACATGTTTTATCTTACCAGCAAGGTTATCAATCTCTTTCTCTTGCAGCAGGCTCACAGCGTCATCATCTCCTTCCAACATTAGCTCCGCCTCTGGGTTCTGGCTGACCACCGATTGGCTGCGGAAACTCTTCTTGGACTTAAGTCCCTCCTCCTCCTCTTCTTCTGTACCTATCCCAATGGGAATAAACGTGAGCGTGTTGCATGACCTCATCCGAAAGAAAAGCAAAAGGTGTACATTTCAAAAGATCCCATCCGGTCTACATCAGCGCTTTTAAAAGTGCAAATCGTTGCTTCAAGGGGGTGATGTTATGCCACCAGGTGTGAGTATAATTGGCCATTACAAGCAGTTTAAAAATCTGCCTCTTCCTGTGTTTTAGTGACATCACAAGTGTGTCCACCTAGATGTATGCTGGATAGATCAGTCTACCCAGCCTACCCAGTTGATTTACTAAATCACAGGAAAAAGGCAGATTTTCAAACTGCTTGCAATGGTTTATCACACACACACCTTGGGGTACAATATCACCTTTAATTAACAGATCTCCAAACACCATGACCGATATAGACACACAAGGGGATGTTCTAGTGTAAATGGTAACAGGTAAATTAACTGACGGGACACTCACCATACTCCTCCAGCGCTTTGAGCGCCACGTCGGCGTGGGTGGAGCCGAAGGCGTTGCGTACGAAGCGACGCCTCCGCCTCAGGTCGTCCTCCCAGTAGTCCAAACGCCAGAAGTCGTGCAATTGGCTGAAGGGGTCGGAGGGGGGGGCGGGGGAAACAGGAAGGAGAACAGGACGAACAACAAGGGTGAATCGGCTGAGTGGTACAAACGCGGTGCAAAGCCAAGACGACAACAAACGAGGCGTGTAATCCCAAATAAATGAGAGAATAAAAAAAAAAAGTTTTCTAGCATCGCGGCGAGCTTAGACTGGAATTGATTTCTCAGAGGAGTAACTCAGAGGGAACGGGCGGACCGGGGGGGGGGGGGGGGGGGTGAGAGAGTACGGAACACCTTGTGGCTCGCCTCAGAGGCGGTTTTTATTTGTTCATTTGTTCATTTGTTCATCTCCGTTTGCTTGTTCAACTCGTTTTAAGAACTCATTTACATCCAGGAAGATTAGCAGACGCTTTTATCCAAAGCAACTTACAGTAAGAACATTTGTCGAAAGAATGAGAAACAACAATATACCGCTGTCATCAAGTACAGCAAGGACGTTCACAGAACCAGGTGCCAAGCGCTAACAATCGCTAGGTTAGCCCATTCCCCGTATACAACAAAGATAGCTAGGACAAGATGCTACACAACTAAGAACACTTAATGTACGTGTAATGTACACGTACATTAAGTGCCCGGACGTACAACATACAACAAGTAGGAGGGGAGGACGGGGTGGCTATGCTAGGTGAACTCTGCACAGGTGAGTCTAGGTGGTCTCTGCACAGGTGAGTCTAGGTGGTCTCTGCACAGGTGAGTCTAGGTGGTCTCTGCACAGGTGAGTCTAGGTGGTCTCTGCACAGGTGAGTCTAGGTGGTCTCTGCACAGGTGAGTCTAGGTGGTCTCTGCACAGGTGAGTCTAGGTGGTCTCTGCACAGGTGAGTCTAGGTGGTCTCTGCACAGGTGAGTCTAGGTGGTCTCTGCACAGGTGAGTCTAGGTGGTCTCTGCACAGGTGAGTCTAGGTGGTCTCTGCACAGGTGAGACTAGGTGGTCTCTGCACAGGTGAGTCTAGGTGGTCTCTGCACAGGTGAGTCTAGGTGGTCTCTGCACAGGTGAGTCTAGGTGGTCTCTGCACAGGTGAGACTAGGTGGTCTCTCTGCACAGGTGAGTCTAGGTGGTCTCTGCACAGGTGAGTCTAGTGGTTCTCTGCACAGGTGAGACTAGGTGGTCTCTGCACAGGTGAGTCTAGGTGGTCTCTGCACAGGTGAGCCTAGGTGGTCTCTGCACAGGTGAGTCTAGGTGGTCTCTGCACAGGTGAGCCTAGGTGGTCTCTGCACAGGTGAGTCTAGGTGAACTCCGCACAGGTGTCTTGTTTATTTTTCGGATTCAAATAGCGGTTTGTTTGCCGCAGTCAAGAGTGCGTCTTTGGCGCGGTGTCTGTGACACCGCCTTTGTGTCACGGGGCGGGGGGGGAGGGTGATTTTAATCAACGACGTGATCCCAGTGGCGGCCGGGGGGGGCAGGGGGGGGCGGGGGGTGACGGGGAGCGGCTGTGGGCAGCGGGACGCGCCCCGGGGGGCAGCGTGAGGGGAGGCAGGCAGCAGACGCCGCACGTCGGAGCCTCTCACATCAGCGGCAGAACGGCTCCAGGCGAGAGCCGCGTGACGTCACTGGAGACTTCCTGAACGCGTGAGGTGAGCGAGTGAGGGTGAACGAGTGAATGAACAAACCAGAGAGAGGGGAAGATAAAGTGTGTCTGTGTGTGTGTGTGTGTGTGTGTGCCCCTGTGTGTGTGATTCCTAGTTTGTGTGTGTAACTAAATGGAATGTCAATAACCATAATTTTTTTAATAAATAAATGAATTAAGATTTTCATCAAAATACGTTCTGAAAAATTCTAAGAATTGTTTGATTTAATATAGACATTACACTAAGTACGTGTATTTATACAGCGTTTAATGTACAAATATTGTCTTGAGGATAAGGGTTGGTTTTGCTGGGCCTACTGATTCACAGCGAGCTAATGCCCCCTCACCTCTGTGACATCGCGCCCCACGCTCCGTGCTTATTGGTCAGGATGTTGAGGATCTTCTGTTTCAATTGGTTGGCGGTCACGTGATCCCGGTGCTTGGCAGCGCTGATGAGGTGATCGCACATTTTCTCCTCCTCCCTCCGGTCTGAGGCGTACTGGGCACAGTTTGACTAGAGAGACAGAGAGAGAGAGAGAGACAGAGCGAGAGCGAGAGCGAGAGAGAGACATAGAGAGAGAGAGAGAGAGAGAGAGAGAGAGAGAGAGAGAGAGAGAGAGAGAGAGAGAGAGAGAGAGAGAGAGAGAGAGAGAGAGAGAGAGAGAGAGAGAGAGAGAGGAGATAGAGACACAGAGATAGATACATAGAGAGTGAGAGAGGAGAGAGACATCGAGATAGAGACACAGAGAGAGAGTGAGACATAGAGAGAGAGTGAGAGAGATTAGAGAAAGAGAGAGAGAGAGAGATTAGAGAAAGAGAGAGGGAGAGAGAGGGTGAGAGAGAGAGATAGAGAGAGAGATAGAGAGAGAGGTAGAGAGAGAGAGAGGTAGAGAGAGAGAGAGAGAGAGAGAGGAGAGGGAGAGCGAGAAGGTAGAGAGAGAGAGAGGTAGAGAGAGAGAGAGAGACAGAGCGAGAGCGAGAGCGAGAGAGAGACATAGAGAGAGAGAGAGAGAGAGAGAGAGAGAGGGAGAGCGGAGTGAGATTGGGAGAGGGGCGAGAGGCAGAGGGGGAGAGAGAATGAGACAGATGGGCAGAGCGAGGGCCAGACAGATAGAAAGAGACAGGGGAGGGGGGGAGGGGGGGGGGGGAGAGAGGAAGGGAGGTGAGAAGAGAACGGGGAGAGACAAGGTCACAGGGCAGGAGACCAAGGGCAGACAGACGGGTGGCAGGGCTTCAGAGGCTAACCCAAAACAAGATGGCAGCCCTGTTGTATAACAGCCATCATCCTCTACTTATGGATTCTTCAGTAAAAGCACCCCCCCCCCCCAGTCATCAATATCAGGGTCATACCTGACCACTGGACAACAGCCTGCTAATACACAGTACACAGTGTGCTATGCACATGTGTGTGTGTGCACGTGTGTCTGTGTGTGCTATGCGCACGTGTGTGTGCGTGTGCTATGCACCTGTGTGTGTGTGTGTGTCTGTGCGTGTGTACTGAGCGAGTGTGTGTGCGTGCTATGCGCGTTTGTGCTGTGTGGGTGTGTGCTATGCACGTGTGCGCGTGCTATGCGCGCGTATGCTATGCTCGCACGCGTGCGCGTGTGTGTGTACTTCAGTGAGCGAGTGAGTGAGTGAGTGATTGAGTGTGTGAGTGCGTGCGTGCGTGCGTGCGTGCGTGAGTGAGTTAGAGAGAAAGAGACAGTGAGATTGTGTGTGTGCTTGCATGCTGCGTGCGTGCGCGCGTTCGTGTGTGCACGTACCTCGAACTCCGCGTGCTTGTGGACGTCCTCGGCACGCTGTCTGTTGAGGATGAACTCTGCCTCGTTGGCCACGCGCACGATGTGGTCCTTCATGGCGTGGCAGAGGAGCCTGGGCGAGAGACAAGCAGCGGGGACAGTGAGGAGAGAGAGGGGACACACAAAAGGCTTTAGGGGCTCGGGACGGGGGAGGGCCGAGCGTCGCCGGGTTGAAGTGACAGCGACACCGGGTTGAAAGCTGTGGTTTAGAGAGTGATACATACAGTGTGTTTGTGTGTGTGTGTGTGTGTGTGTGTGTGTGTGTGTGTGTGTGTGTGTGTGTGTGTGTGTGTGTGTGTGTGTGTGGGTCAAGGCGTGTGGGTGAGCGTGTGTGTCTCTGTGTGCATGTGTGCATGTCATTGCGTCTGTGTGCGTGTGTGTCAGTGTTTGTGTGTGTGTGTGTCTCTGTACGTGTGTGTGTGCTTGCGCGTGCGTGTGTCAGTGCGCGTGTGCCTGTGTGTGTTTGGGTCAATGCGTGTGCGTGAGCGTGTGCGTCTCTGTGTGCATGTGTGTATGTCATTGGGTCCGTGTGCGTTTGCATGTGTGTGTTTGTGTGTGTGTTTCTCAGTGCGTGTATGTCAGTGTTTGTGTGTGTGTGTCTCTGTACGTGTGTGCTTGCGCGTGCGTGTCAGTGCGCGTGTGCCTGTGTGTGTGTGTGTTAGTGTGAGAGAGAGATCTAAGGAGAGTGAACGAATACTTACCTGCCCTCATTAATCAGCTCAATGAAGGCCAGCCCGGCGTTCTTCTGGATCGAGTTCTGCCATTCCTGAGGTTAAGAGGGAAAGGAATCAAGCATGAATAAAACCTTGTAGAATTAATAAAAAGCATTCATCGAGTGCTTTTCTAACCAGGCCACTAACCAGCCACTCTTAAGTGCCTTTGAATATTGCCAAATAGTTATTCTGAGCTATTCACCCAGTCACACACATTCTCACACCGACGGCGGAGTCAACCATGCAAGGCGACAGCCAGCCCGTCAGGAGCGGTTAGGGTTGGAGGGGTCTCGCTCAGGGACACCACGACACGCAGCGAGGAGGAGCCGGGATCGAATAGCAACTTCCCGGGTTGCGAGTCAACCCGCTCTTACCTCCTGAGCCACACTTGGCCTAGGAGGTGTAGCAGTAGTGGTTGTAGTAGTATACCTATTAGTGGTATCAGTAGTAGGAATATATTTTCCTCAACCACCTATTGAGGAAAAGCCAGCAGCCACGTTTGTACGTTCATAGCTATGTCCGTAAGTTTATTCATGAATACAGAGCACATAGCGACGTTAACACAATCACGGCTATGTCTGCAGCCTCCTTGAGGGCTTTGATGTTTTGCTATGGGCCAGCAGCACTTACGTTGCCCAAATAAATATTGAAGGGCAATCGCTGTGCCCCCATTAAAACCCCCTTTACACCGTTGAACTGTTTGATAAACCATCGGTCCATCTTGAGCATAGAGACTAGGGGACATACAGACGAGTGCATTAGCAGCTCTTCAAATATTCTCCTGTGTGTGTATGTGTGCGTGTGTGTGCGTGTGCATGCATCTGTATGTGTGTGTGTCTGTGTGTGTGTGTGTGTGCGCACACACATGCGTGCATGTGTGTTTATCTGTGTTTGTGCATTTGAATGTCTGTGTGTGTGTGTACTGTGTGTGTGTGTGTGCGAGCGCATGTGTGTGTGTTTGTCTGTGTTTGCGTGTCTGTGCTTGTGTACCGTGTACGTGTGTGTGTGTGTGCTCACGTGTGTGTGCGCGCTCACGTGTGTGTGTGTGTGTGTGTGTGTGTGTGTGTGTGTGGTGTGTGTGTGTGTGTGTGTGTGTGTGTGTGTGTGTGTGTGTGTGTGTGTGTGTGTGTTTGTGCGTGGACATGATTGTCCAATCATCAAAGCCGACTAACGGCCACGAAGAAAGCCCGGGACCGCTGCTAAGAGCTCCATTAGCTCCACTGGTGCTGATGGCTGCGGAGAACGCAGAGGGAGGGCTCTCCAGTTACCTTCCCCATCAGGGAGATCAATATCTGGGCTAAGGTTCTCTCCCCCGAGCCTCTAATGGATGGCCGGGCCGGAGCCGGGGGGGTAATTCTATACGCGCCGACAGGATCAGGGCCGGCCGAGGAGAGGAGGAAGGGAGGTAAGGGGGGAGGTCAGGGGAGAAGGGGGGAGAGAGAGAGAGAGAGAGAGAGAGAGAGAGAGAGAGAGAGAGAGAGAGAGAGGGATGGGACAGTGTGGCAGAAGTGGAAGATGATGGAAGTAAGAGGACGCAGCTCAATGGGAGCTCAGGCGGAGGCGAGGAGCGGAGAGGGGAGTCAAGTCGTTGGAAGTAGGGTGGAGTAGAACAAGGGATGGCCCGCGGCGAGGGAGCGGCAGCAGGTCAAGGGCGCGGGGGTGGAGACGGCCCGCGTGGGCCGAGAGCGAGGGCAGCAGAGGAGGAATTAAAACGCGAGCTCCTACGAGGAGAAGAGCTCCCGAGAATACTATGAAAGGACGGCCGCTTCAATGAACCGCCCGGCGGGGGCCCGAGGAGAAGGACATGGACTGTGGGGGAACTACGGGATAAAAGATGTCCCCTTGGTGCTCCTCAGGTCCTCCTGGGGGTAAGTTTGGTCCTTTTTTTTGTTTCTGTTGCTATGCTAGGTGAGGCTACGGCTGGGCTTTATGCGTATTGTGCACTCAGGGTTTTGGTACTTTTTTTTGAGGCAAAATTCCTTGAGCTGTGATGAGAGGTCGCCAGAACGCTATCAGCGATTTGGCTGTACTTCTGAATACGAAAAAAGTGAAATAACACGTTGCGGGCGTGTTTTGTTTGTGTTTGGGTTGATGGTGATGATGATGATGACGATGATGATGATGACAGGGGGGAGGAAGTGGTATTAGGTTTCATCTGCAATGCGCTCGCCCCTCGACCCTGCAGCCAGGGCGCGTCTGTAAGCAGACACCCGGAGTACCCGGGTTGGCTAGCCACGGCGGAGACCAAACCGTTCTCATAAGGACCCAGACGTTTTCAATGTGACACATGTCAGGGTTAAAAGGTTAGGGTCTACCATGTGAAGGCATACGTCGCGTAACGCGCAGGGTGTACTCTGTTTTCCAACTC
>OLKM01000585.1:0-12500 GCA_900291075.1 Melanogrammus aeglefinus
TTTGCGCCACGCCAAATGATGACAAGTCGACGACTAAACGACGCGCTGCCCCACGCTCGGGTTGTGTGTGAATTACACAAAGTGTTAAGCAAAGTGTTTGCCGTTCCCTTGTGTTTCGCGATAACCGTTCTGTTTTGTTGCTCGTTTCATGGCCCACACAACCCGTCGAATCTCTATTGAAACGTCTCCTGGTATTTCTCGCACAACGAAGACTGTAGTTGGGGAGTTATCTCAGCGCAATAGGTTGAGAACGCGCACATTGGGGTGGAATTTGTTGCAGCGGGACAGTGGCGGGCTGCGGGGATAGCGGGGAGCGGGGTGCGGGGTGCTGGGATCGGGGCTGCGGGCTGCAGTGGCTGCGGCTGGCCGGGACTTGGCGGGCGGTGCCGGGCCATGGCGGGGCTCGCGGTGGGCGGGTGCGGGTTGCTGTGGTGCATGCCAGCAGAGGAGCTGCGGGTCTGTCGGGGTGGCGGGCTGTAGGGATGTCTCGCGGTTCTCTACTTCAAATTGATGTGGATCAGTGGAAGTACTTAGAGAAGCTCACCAGAGAACGTTGCAGTCGGTTTGTGATATCATAATAGACAAATCCGCTCTGGAGGTGCAAGAACCAACACCAGCTTTAGGCATGATAATATTTGATAATTACATGATTATGAAATATTACTATGTATAAAAACAGTTATAAGTATCATTTATGATATAGACTCACAGGAGTGTAGCACTGTTAAGTACACTTGTATTCCCACAACAAAAGACTCGCTAGTGAGAGAACGGCGGTTAATCTCAGCCCACTTGGTTCATGAGAAAGGAATTTGGGGAAAGAAACTTTGGCTTTGACTCCCTGTCTGTAAGAACATGAACCACGACATGGAGATAAGGGATTGTTGCCTAACGCAGATTGTCTCCTGCTTGAGACGCTTCCCGCTGCCCCACATAGCCGAGGGGAAGCACCGCCTTGGCGACTTGCCCGCTGGCCCGCTGCCCGCTGCCCTCTGCCGCTGCAAGGAGGCAAACATCGCGGGCCAACAATCTCCTCACCAATGTCGTGGTACAGTCTAATTCAGATTTTTGATGAGGAGATGGAAGAACCAGAGACTCGAGAACCCGACGCAGTCTTGTATAGATTCCAAATATCGTCTTGGAGGCGCACACACTTTTGAGCTCGTTGATAATAAATAGTTATAGCTTATATACGGATATAGATTCAAATGTAATAACTATGATATCATTTTTATATAGAGCTCTCAGGACTAACACACGCCGAAGACACCCAGGTGTTCTAGCACATATTTACAGAAAGCACGGCCAAAGGCTTGCGCGTCGCCTCGCCATTGCGATACAAACATCACTGTAAACAAGAGCGCAATGGTAACCGTGGCGCCAAGCTGCTCAGGGCCCACGCCAAATTACACACCCAGCCTCCATACCTTGACCCGGCCTCTACTCCTCGCTCATTTTGCTATTAAAGCTACCAGCCCACATTATAAATCTCGCAGCGTTTGGAACAGCTGAATGTGCGCACTCGCGCTCCGTAGTGGCTGTAATTCTGCACAACAGCTGAATTTATCTTTGGGAACAAGTCTTACAAATACTGTGTCCATAAAGATGACACATGCGCGAGAGGGACCTTTAAATATTATTAACTAGGAAATAACAAGAGAAATTTGTGACATTAATTAGTTTCCTAGTAAACCAACTGAGCTACAATCCAATTCAAACTTAGTTTGTCCACAACGGAAATGTAAAGTAGTGCAGTCCATTATGTTCAGACATGTTCAGTACAACAGACGAAAGAAACGCATTGATTGTTCGCCCAATCCCTCTTAATGATGTTATCTCTCTAAGGTCATTTGGAGGAAAATTAACCTTTATTCAGCTGAATCAAAAACAGCAAGAAAGGTTAACGGTTCTCTCTATTTTAGTTTGTTAGGTTTTGTTCACTGCTAACCCTAGTGAGTCCAAACTCCCACTATGGTTAATTCACCCCATGGGGATGATCAGTCTTATCCGCTGGCTGATTCTCCGGGAGCTTTACTGAGAGAATGTGTTGTTGACAAAGTTATAAAACAAGCTTGTCCCTAAATACCTACATTCTTGGTCCCAAAAAAAAAATATCTCTCCAACTATCCATTTCCTGAAGACGTCTAAAAGTTGAACCAACTTGCATTAACTAAATGTTTAAATCAAAATTAAATAAAAGGGGGGGGGGGAAACTACAATTATTCATCATTCTGGGCCATTAATCTTAATGGATGTATATATCTTCAAAATGATGGGTAGGCATCGTTTGGAGATGTTCGTTAACAACAAGGAAATTAATAAGGCTACACCATAATCCGATACATCTGGCGTTGCATAGTAAATTGTGGGTTAGAGTTGTTAAGGGGTTCCGCCATGGAGGACTTGGCATATGTATTCGCCCATACACAGATGCAACCCAGCAAGAGTCTAATCACTACAAGAGGAAAGTTTGTTTACGTGCTTGAACTTTCCCCTTTCATTCCATTTTGAAGAGGAATGTCAAACGTATAAAGAAAAACCAGAGAGAGGACTCTGTGTGTGAGAGTTGTGATGTGTGTGTGTGGTGTGTGTGTGTGTGTGTGTGTGTGTTGTTTCTGTGTGTTGTGTGTGTGTGTGTGTGTGGTGTGAGTGTGTGGTGTGTTGTGTGGTGGAGAGAGAGCGAGGAGAGAGAAGAGACCACGCACCAGGGGAGGGAGAATGAGAGAAAAGGGAAGAGCAGCAAGCAAGAAAGTAAAATTTCGTAGAAAGAGATGTTTTGTGTCTGTTTGTGTTTATAATTCGAGCAACTGACATTTGCATTGAATAATGCACAGTTTTAGCCATAGAGGCACCGTAGCTTCTCACTTAGGATGATTTCGTTATTTTGGTCACTTTACCTACAACAATGGTACGGCACCCCTTCTATTTCATATTGTTCATATTCTTCCGGTTCGTTCGCTTCTTGAGATTTGACACCTCGCAAATTAGTTTTTCAAATCATCTGCATGTTTTTACATTACACAAATGTTTCCGTAATAGTAGTAATAAATACATCTGGCAGGTAAATATAGTTCAGGTGATTTCTTTGTCGAATAGTGGTAGGGAAAAATAAGAGAGAATGGACGCTCGAAACACATTCACATTCCACATTTCGCGGTGTTGCGTCTTTGAGGGTCGAAACCAACACTCCTAAGCTCCCGCGCTCTCATGGAAACTGGTGAATGTGCGGCAACGGAAGGACTGCAGGGAACAGCAAAGGCTGCCTGAGCACTGTTTCAAGCGGATTATCCCAACCACATTTACAGCTTATAAAGAGGCAGGGGGTGGAAAAATATGAAATCACACATAAGATGTCCAGCCTGGCTGAACACAATAAATGTGTTTCATGATATTATGTGTGCATTTAACCCGGCTTGATGCATTATCTGGAATGCAGTAGGCTACTAATGTGTATGCGATTGTACAAAGGGCCTATATTTAATGGTAATGCTCGGGTGTGAGCGGTTATCTGTCACAACTATTTGAATAATATTCCACACACTATCATACCAAAATTATAAATACATTAACATTATCACCTAATACTTACATTTTATATCCTATCATTCCATTTTATTGCTGGTCGGGTTTTAGAACATGGCCTCTGGGAACCAAAAGCAGGTATCACTCCAGCACTTTAGTTTTATTAGTTTTTGTCATCACGATAGCCATGAGATGTGGAAGTCTTTTCAGTGATGTAATAGGTGGATAGCATCAGGTGCACACGTGAGCCTGCACCAGAAACAGACATCCAGACAAAGGCAGGAAGAGTGGGGTGTCACTTGGTGTCTCAATCAGAATGAGAGTCTTTTCATGCAAGCCACTTCCTCAAAGACATAGAGATTGATTTATCAATTCAATATTTGACCACACTTGTGTTACTCTCCAGCTTGCTGTAGTAAAACGTGTTTCTAAGTTGAAACCTGCGATATGGCAATTTGTCTACTGCAGTCTGTTTACACCCATTATTCCAATGGGTTTATCCACCAAGTCAATCCAGGGACATTTTTCGCTATCATTGTACGGGTCTTTCTCGGCGTGTTAGGGGTGTCAGCGGGGGAAGCTTCCCTCATCATCAAACCGGCCGCCACCTCAGCTGATCTGCACCATGCGACCTCAGAGTGGAGTCCCAGGTCCAGGTACCAGGTGGTTCTGGTCTGCCAGGCCCCACAGAGCCACCAGGGGGTTCTGTTCAACCTGTTCCGAGTCACGGAGCAGGTACATTATAAATTCAATAGATGTTTGCCATTTGTGGGGGTATGAGGCTGTTATTTCTGCCCTGTGTATTTAATTCTATGAATGTGCAATGCTCTCTCTGTCCATGTTTTAACTGTTTGAGTCATTCAGCAGATACTTTCATCCTTTCATGCAAAGCGACTGAATAGTTAAGGACAGGAAACAGGCTTAACAAACACTTTTTAATTGTTTTGTATTTTTTTTTTAACACCTCATTTGACCAAACAGGTCCTACAGACCTGGTACATGGTACCAACACATAAAGATTATTGCGAGCGGATCTGCGTCTGCAGATTGGCTTGCCCTTAAATGCACACCGAGTGCCAACCTAAATAACATACATGACAACTTTCCTGGCTGAAAGTTGATTGTGAGGTTGAAATCATCACTAATTTCTTTCATAAAAAAACATCAATACATTACATACCCCAGACTGTTGGTTTAGGCAGCTCACACCTAGCTTATGTGTGCACACATACCCCACCAGACATGCCACCAGTGGTAACCTGCACAATTCCAACGATCAAGAACAAACTCAAAAACAACGCACAGTACTATGTAGAGCTAATGGTTGAATGGATCTTCCTTCCAGATCATATTACAAAAATGCAGATCAAAGCTAGCTTCAAAAAACAAGTGAAGCGACACCTCAAGGCTGTTTGCACTGAATTCCTAGTATGTATTGCTCAAATGTTACTTTTATTTACTATTTAACTTTATTTATTTTTTCTTGTTTATTTTGTGTGCTGATGGTTTAGTTATCTATTCTTTTCCAGTTTTTTTTTAATCTGTTGCCTTGTACGCTGTTGTAGTTGAGGTCTTCTGCATCAGTTTATGGGGATCCGAATAAAATCCATAAATAAGGGAAAGCAGGCTCCATCATTGGCTCATGTCGAAATTCTGTGGAGGAAATATTGGATAAAAGGGTGATGAAGATGAGGAAGATAAGGAGTGTGTTGCTCAAGGGATGACCACTCTTTGCACGGTATCTTCACTGTGTGATAGGAGCAAAAGGCTCCTTCTACCCAGATGCTTCACTGAGAGATTTAGCAAGGTCCTTTGTTCCCACAGGGATCAGACTCTTTTAATAATAGCTGTTGACTACACATGATGTGGTGATTTATTCTGTTGGCATTGCTGTGATTATTGTGTCCTTTCAGCGTCTATGTGGTGCATACCCATTATTTGTTGTCGCTGTATAGTGTATGTTGTGTACTGTGCCCTGTCTTGATGTATTTACTGTCCTGTTGATGTATGTTGTTGTACGTTGTTGGTGGCAAAATAATTTAGCCCTTGGGGATAATTAAAGTGCAATCAATCAATCAATCAATCAATAAGAAATGTATCAAAATATGAACGCTGTTCATTCATTCTTCAGTGAGAGTAACACGCTTAACAATGTATAGTTAGTTATAGATGGTTTCGATGTGTGTGTCTTGGCTCCTGTACTATCGATGTATACGGTTTAGAGAGACATTGTTTGTGTGGTGTGTTCCTCCAGGTGGATTCCTTCGTGGCCCCCCAGGGTAGTGCGAAGGCTGTGTTCAACCTCACAGCTGAGACAGTAGAAACACACCAACAGCTCTACTGCTGTCTGTACAAGAACACCCAGGGCGTCTACAGCGCCTTCAGCCCCTACCTCAGCCTGACGCCCCCCTCAGCTCGAGGTGTGTGTGTGTGCGTGTGTGTGTGGTTGTGGGTTTGGGTGTGGATGTGTATGTTAGTTTGTGTGTGCACACGCATGTGTGTGTGTGTGTGTGCCGGTGTGTCTATGTGTGTTTGTGTTTAGTCCATGTGTCCCTTAGAAAGTAATTCTAACACCAACAAAATCAAATACTTTAAAGTTTTGTATAACTAAAGGATGTACATTTGTAGCTCCAAACGCATCATATATATTTTTTAAGAAACTTTTGATGTCCAAGTGAGGCTGAAAACAATGACCGTATGATCAGCAATGGAGCAGCTGCTGGAGATAACAGAACATAAAAAATGACTTTCCGACCTAGTTTGAAAAGGCGCTGATTTCTATCCAAAGTGGGAATAGCCAAATTAGCCAAAGCTCATGATTTAATAAATGTCCATTTCATTATTGTTAGTATTGAAATTCCCCCTGCATAACCCCTGAGCAGTTTCAAATCCGAGTGTATTCAGGGCGGTAAGGTTCTGTGGCAGACGTGAAGCGCAGCATGTGCTCAGCATGTAGTGAAACATAACAATCCCATCCGCCTCCCCCCACACACCCACAACCCCCGTGCGCAGACGTGAAAAGCGCCAGCATGGTGCTCAGCATGTAGTGAAACAATAACAATCCCATCCGCCTCCCCCCACCACACCCACAACCCCCGGACGCACCCGCCTCTGAAAAGACCCGCCACAGGTGCTTTCTGTATGGCTCATGTGGTGATACACCACGCACTGAGTCTGGCCCTAACATCCTGCTCCTCATATAGAGATCACACTCACACCCACACAACACCCACACATACCACACACACACACACACACACACCACAACACACACACACAACACACACACACACACACACACACACACATCAAACACATCATACAGGTCGGTTGTGCTAACGGTTGTGGAAGGAAGTGTGGTTTGTTTTCTCTGGTGTGACTATGAACCCCCGCTTGCATCCGTGGTATTCTTCACTGCAATCCTCTGCATTGATACACATATAGTTTTAATCTCAATACGACATCATTGCACATATCTCACAAATATAATTGAAAGGATTGGTTGAAAGATGTACTGTGTCTGAAATCGCGCACTTACGTAAATGCACTTACATTGAGTGCACTTCATTATCCCTACAGTACACTGACTTATTGGCGCAGTGCTCTCATTTCTACAGTGCACTGTCCAAACAGCCTTCAAGCACCTACCGGAAATGACTTTGCAGTTTGACGGTTCTTCTTTGGAGGTATTTTTTTTCTGCTTGTTCATTTCCGTTCGTCACCTGTATTAGCTGTCTAGCAGTATTCACGTTATCATTCTTGATACCAACTGATTACAGAATTAACAACATAAAAACACTGGTCGGATACAGCCTTAAACATTGTAGTTGTACTTAAAAACAAACCAAATATGTTGAGCACGTCGGTCTCAAATGTTACAATGTCCTCCATTTTCCGATTTGAAATTCCCGCCCCCTCCGCCACGTAGACAAGATGGCGGCTGTTGAGGGTGGAAAGTGTCCATCGGTCCACACTAAATTTTTAGATTGTTTTGAGTGCGCCACCGAGGTACTTCTAGTGCACTGCGTTTTGGCACGCTCTCCGTTTCTGCGCAAAGTGCACTCAAAAAAGTAAGTGTATAGAAGTGCGCGATTTCAGACACAGCAATAGACTTTTCAACTTTATCCTCACGGACAAACAGAAAGACAGACAGAAAAACAATTATTTAGAATAGTCAGTTATTTAATTAGTAGGCTATTCTGTTTTTGTGTCCACAGGCGCAGCAGCTAGTCCCTCGCCAGCAACGGTCCCTTCCCCTGTCCTGTCTGTAGACCCCCCTAGTGGCCACGTTAGGCGTGGACAGATACTGTCCTTCCAGTGTTCCCTCCCAGTAACCCAGCCCACTTCCCAGCCACAGCCCCAAGGGCAGTCCAAGCGCAGCCACGCACCATTGACCTTTATCCTGGTGAAGAAAGCCCTGGTGACCGGGGACACCTCCGTGGTGCTCAAGCCTCAGGCCACCAGCCAGACGCCCAACACCACCAGCCAGTTACGAGCCTTCAGTGTGGGCCCGGTGAAGGGAGGCGATGGGGGGTCCTACGCCTGTATGTACCAGCTCTCCAAGGGGAGACGACTGTACAACTCCACGTTCAGCAACGTCATTCAAGTCACCGTCACAGGTTGGGAAGGCTTTTGGTGAATGAAGACTTTCACCAAGTGTACGAAGAAACGCTTCTTGAACACCTCGTCCCTTCATCCATGAAAGCTGTTGTCAGAGACCCCTCATTAAGAAAACTAGCTACACAGAAAACCTAAAACACCAAAACAAACATAACATTACATTGACAGAACCAATGGCCATCGAGAGGATTTTAACACAACAATATTAATTTGCCTTACAAATTAGGTTAATGGGCTTTAAGACTCCTCGACAGGGGCAGTTTTAGGCACGGGCGAACCAGGCAGCCGCCCGGGGCACCATATTTGTGGGGGGAGCCAAATCACATGGGGGAGCCACGAGCAGTAAAAAAAAAAAACGCGCTGCGTAGAGGTTTTAGATGAAGTAAATAACATTGTGTGGGGAATTGGTGTTTTGGCGCCCCCTCTGGCTGCGGGCGCACACCTGTTCGTTGAGAAGGTGCCTTGCCCAGACAGAATGAAACCCCCACTGAAGTCCGTAGGGACACGATACAACCCCCCAAGTCTTGCCCGGGGCATAACTGGATGTAGAACCACCACTGCTCCTGGACCAAACTAAACCCTATTCGAGGGATTCATGCTACCTGCGTATCCTCACAGGTCTACTGCATCTTTCTGACAAGTCGGCTGACCTGCTCTGTCCCCACCCACCAGACCAGCTGCCCCGGCCCACCCTGGCTCTCCGACACCAGGGGGGAGTGTGGCTCCTGTCTTGCAAAGGGTCTGCAGCCTACCCCGGGGCCCTGTTCCACCTGTTCCAGGCTGACAGCAGGCTCCCCGTGGCTACGCACCAGGCCTCCGCGACCAGCCACCAGGCTGCCTTCTCCATCCCCATCTGGGACCAGCCCACAGTGCAGTATGAGTGCCGCTACAGCGCCCTGCTGGGAAACCACAGGAGCGAGTCTGAGCCCAGCGTCCCTCTAGGGACAGCCCTAGGTACTGCTGTAGTGTGTGCGTGTGTGTATTGCAATACATGATGTTAGAACATCCAATTCTTCAAAGTAGCAAACGGCTCTCACTTCTACATTATAGAAAAAATAGTGTATTTTTGTTGTTAATACTATTTCATTATTTTATTTATTGATATTTTATGTATGCATGCGTGTTTGTGTAATTGCGTGCATAATTGCGTAGCAATGGAGTGGGAGGGATCATATCTGTTCTCTATTTCTTCTTACAGGGATATCGCCTACTCCTGCACTAGGTAAAAACATAACTGTTTTTCATCTTGTGTACATCTGTAACTATAGGTAACCGAGTCCGCTTAGGCAAGCAAAACCCAATGTCTTCTCATGGATGAGGACTTAAAATGTTGTTTTCTATTTGGACACGGACTAATACACGTCAAAAGCAGCTGTGAATATAGATCCTCAATATAGGATTATTGTGATGACTAAAATATAAATGAAGTCGTTTTCTTATTTTTTCCATCTTTAGTCATAGTAAACAGTGTCCCTGTGGGTTGATAAGGTACTGAATGAATGTTGTATGTTGTGGTCCTGCATGTGTCTAGGTGCGTTCAGTGTGGACTGGCCCCTGGTAGCAGGGTCATTCTCAGCCGTGGTCCTGTTCATCACCGCAGTGGCTCTGTTTGTATATGTAGTCCAGAGAAAAGGTGCGAGGAAAGGCTACATGTATCAAGGTGCTGTCCCAAAGACGCATGTGTTTGGATTGATTTATGGTTGTGATTCCCCTGAAATCATATTCTTCTCCTCTTTTATCCTTCGATCATCTTTTCGGTTTCGGCAGTGCGTGGAGCCGCTGATGAGAAGAAGAAAAGGTATTGTTTCCATATGTCTTGTTTATTATTGTTTATAAACATGGTAAATCACTGTTCCGCACTAACTGATATCTCTAAGGTTTAAATTAGGTTAATGTGAAGAATTTTTTTTTGTTATCCTCGTCATCAACTGTCATGCTGTGTGGTTACGTCTGGAACTGTGTAATGGTTCTAGTGAAGTCATATATTTCCTCCTGATGTTCATGTGTTCTTCTTTTTGCATTGCACATTTTGTATTTCTTATAAACTATAAATAATGTGTTTTTTAGCCAGCGCAAGGGTACATTAATTAAGCATTAAGCAGTAATCAGCATTAACTAATTAACAGTATAGAATGGTCTATTCATCATTTACTAATGCTATTCATGTTTACTAATGCTGTTCATGTTAACTATGGTAATGGCTGGACTTCATGTTAGCTAAGGAATTCATTTATACTTTATTAGATAGGGTTAGGGTTAGAGTTGGGGTTAACCTTAACCCTAACCCTCCTACCTTTACCCTCAACCTAACCCCGACACTATGATAGATAATAATACTTATGCTGGATTAACTAATGCTTATAAATGATAACGAATGTGCCCTTATTCTAAAGTTTCAACTTTTTTATTATTAATGCTTTGTTGACAGATTGTTTTCATTTGAAAATGTTTACATACAATTTTCATTTCTATATTTTCATTCAACAATTTCTGTCCCTGAGGCCTCTGAGAATGGTGCACAGTGCACAAACACACACACACACACACACACACACACACACACACACACACACACACACACACACACACACACACACACACACAGACAGACAGACAGACAGACAGACAGACAGACAGACAGACAGACAGACAGACAGACAGACAGACAGACAGACAGACAGACAGACAGACAGACAGACAGACAGACAGACAGACAGACAGACAGACAGACAGACAGACAGACAGACACACAAGGATGGACTTAATGATTAAATATGTTTGGGTGACGCGTGTCGGCTAATGGATTGAGGAATAAATTGAACAGCTGGTGCCAATCAGCAGATGGGTTAGTGTCATGTTGTGTTGTGTAACGGCAGCGTGTCGTGTGTCTGCACTGATGTAAATGTGATTGTGTTTCTGTGTCAGGAAGGAAGCTGAGTTCTGGAGCAAGACTCAGGCTAAAGATAACATGGCTGGTAGGTTCCTCCTGCACACACACACACACACACGCACGCACGCACGCACGCACGCACGCACGCAACGCACGCACGCACGCACGCACGCACGCACGCACGCACGCACGCACGCACGCACGCACGCACGCACGCACGCACGCACGCACGCACGCACGCACGCACGCACGCACGCACACACACACACACACACACACACACACACACACACACACACACACACACAGGGTTTATATTCTGCTTCCTCTCCCTGTAAAAGGAGGACACTTCTGCTAGTGACTCATATTAAAAAATCCAACCACACGTCCTTATTCCATTTAGGTCAACAATTAAAGAGGGAAGGGGGAGTTTTTTTGTTGTTGCACAAATCATGTTAATTCATTTCTTCATGTTTTATTCTAGATCTGGAACCCAGACATTCAGCTTCTACTTCCCATGTAAGTACAACCCTCTATGAAATCATCCTCTGTGTCGACTCACTTTATAATTTCCTGATTTCCCCTATTTTTTTCATAAAGCTATAGTTGATATATTGTTTGATTTTCTATATTTTTGCTTAAGGAATGTGACAATGATGAATTCAAAATAACAATGAATACAGCTCATTGTGAATAATGCTTTTACATTGAATGATTTCCTCATTGCTGTCTTGCCTCATATGATTTTATCGCATTTTATTTAAATGACTATAGGTTGTGTTAGTTGGTTTGACACAAGTACATAAGCCTACTGTTTATTATGAAAGCATAAACCATAATTCTCCATGGGCCTTTAGCCTAACCCTGCCTTATAAACTTCCTTCATTTTTTGCTGTAAACAACGTGCACACCCATACAGCTGACCACATGCATGCTATGTTTACACAATCACACATCTCAGCTGTCTTCCATCACACATACTGACACGCACACACAGACACACAGACACAGACACACACACACACACACACACACACACACACACACACACACACACACACACACACACACACACACACACACACACACACACACACACACACACACACACACACACACACACACACACACACACACACACACACACACACACACACACACACACACACACACACAATCTCAGATACAGGCATACACAAATATACGAATGCACGCAAACCCAGGGAGACACATGAAACCCACCCGTATTCCTCATTAGGGCTTTTGAGCAGGGCTGCCTTTCATTAGACTTGATGCTGTTCATTAATTAGTTTTATGTTGAGCTCTCATTAGACTAAAGGATAGTCCCCAGGCCCTCTCTGTGTGCCAGTTACTAGGCTGGGGCTGCTGCTTCGTCCTCCTCACTGGATGCTGGCTGACAACAAACTGACTAACAAACGAGAGCAAAAAAGCCTTTCTGGAAAATGAC
>OLKM01000585.1:17500-20000 GCA_900291075.1 Melanogrammus aeglefinus
TGAAAATGTCTATTGAATTGTGTCCAACTAAGAGCATGATTGTCTGACCTTTTTTCATGCTACACAGATTGAAATTCAAACCCAGGTATTTTGAGTGGGAGCGTTTCTACGGCTTTCTTCGTGCTGGACTGAATGGCCTTTGCACCAATACATTTCAATTTGGAGATTTTCGCAGGTAGTACAATTCACCCTCTAGTTATGTAAACGTCAAAACAACAAATGCAAAAAAAGGGTTAATGTCCTATTATTATTTATACGATTTTTTTGCAGCAGACCTCCTCAAAACCTGAAGCTAACCACATCCCTTAAACCAAGTCTCACACCAGAATGTAGTATAGTTGGTCTGCTGCGGAAGAAGTAGTACAATAACGGCTCTAAAAATGTGACATGCCTGTGTTTTTTTGTCTTTTTCTTTTCTATAGGCCTGTGTCGACGCCACATAACTGTCAAGTTATTGTCTGAATAAAAAACATGGCAGACAACATGTATTATACTACGTCTTCTATGTTTGCTATGGTGGTTGCTATGGACACTGCTTTCTCTCAAAAACCAAACATGTCTGAAGTCCTAGTGGATCAGAATTTGGTGTAAAAGGCGGTTTTGGATATAGGAAGGTCTTAACCGCCCTGAGACTTATTCTAGGGCCTGACTAGGACTCCCAAACCAACACACCTCTGGGGACCCAGGGGCAGGGAGGGGGGGTCCGTGGGTTAGGGCTAGGGCTAGGGTTCTTTTTAGGGTTAGGGTGATGCTTTCATCAGAAACATGAGGACTGTTAGTGCTAGGCTTAGGGTGATGCTGTCATCAGAAACAGGGAAAAAATTCGGAGAAACTTAAACATGTACATTCCCGGACATTGAGGGACTGTATTAGACTAGCATCATTGGATGATTAGGAAACAATCCAAGCAGCGCAAGGAAAGATACATTGCTACCTTTATGCAGTAATATTTTAACACCCTTATAATATAAGAATATATTATATGTCGGCTGTGACAGACCATTTGCATGTTAACAGGCCAAAATGTAACATGCACATTTTTGTTGCATAAGCACGTCAAAATATATGTTGTTTATTTTGTCGTGTTAACACAACATTAACACAGTGGTTGTCTTTTCCTTATTTATTCTCCTTCACATGTTTGCTTGATCTCATGATGTTTTCCATCATGGTCAAGGAAAGGTGGTTAGGAAAGGACATAGGACCTAATATTTTACTATTCGACCTCAACCACAAACAAGGACGAAACCGGCCAGGCCATTTTGGACATTTTTACAATGGATGGCAATAATATTTATGCTGATTTTGATCACATTTGTTTTATTTGAACACAGTACATTATAACTGCTGAAATTGGTAGGGGTAACATTAGTCCAACTATGTTTACCTTACAGCCCTCGGGATCCGGCTGGCTGAAGCTAATCAAATGGAATGTAAAGTGAGGTTGATTGATGACACTTATCAGCAAATACACTGCCGATGGCGGACCTACCAGACATAATGATGAGCCAAGCAAATTAGGTCTGGGAGGCGCGTCGGCAAACAGGTTGAGCAGAAAACAAAGCACTTCTGAATAAGTTCCCTTCATCGTCCTTCTCTTGTGCCAAATTAAAGAAGGACAGCGATAAGTTGTTATATTAAAACACTCATCACAAAGTATAACTAGCCTGGTAACCAAACAAATCTTGCAAGCTCATGTTTCATTTGCTCTGCAGATTATGTCAGGCTCCCCTCCCATACACAACAATGAAATGTGATTATTACAATGACAGGGCAGAGGAGCGCCGTAGAGGCATTTAGACAACAACAAAGATGGCTGTCGCTGATATAGACAGTCTTTTCATTATGCCACCTATACTGACGATTACCGACACCGTATTAAACAAACTGGAATGTATTTTTTCACTAAAAGAAGAACAACCAACTGAACTTAATACTTTAGTGAGAAGAAATATGGCATTTCGTTGCTCACCCTTATCTTAGTTCTGATTGGTTGTAGGCATAACTAATTGCATCCAGAGGCATTGTTGTCTGCGCCCCTTGGGGATGCCTTTTGGAACTGGAACATGAACAGAGAGGTTCCATTGCAGTTTGCAATTCGTCTGGCGATGCAAGGCTAAAGTAGAACAGCTGGTGTGTAAAATGGGTAATTGTGAAACGCCTTGTCCTCACATGTGTTGTAAAATACTCAATTTGACTGGTTTATTACAAACATAAATTTTATCAGCTTGGTAAGTCTCCTGAATAAACACAGCATACGGTTTTACATCAGAATACATCTTTGTTGGTGATGGACTACTATTCTGCTATACATTAAGAGAGTATTTTCCCATGTCAACGTAAATATAATGTCACCAAAAGGCTAATGAAAAAGTTGTTTTGCCATGTCTCACATGGGACGCACTTTGGCAGTGTTAAACAGAACAATATATACCGATAATGACAAATTATTTCATGCTGACTTAACAATGACTAATGACCATGGCCAAAACAAAACTAT
>OLKM01000585.1:22500-101672 GCA_900291075.1 Melanogrammus aeglefinus
AACAGTCAAAACAGGCCCATTTCCCTGTATAATCATCACTTATTCAATGTTGCCCTCTGCCCTTTGTATACAAGGACATCCATCTGGCCACAAAAAGGGAGGGAGGGAGAGAGAGAGAGAGAGAGAGAGAGAGAGAGAGAGAGAGAGAGAGAGAGAGAGAGAGAGAGAGAGAGAGAAGAGAGAGAGAGAGGAGAGAGAAGAGAGAGAGAGAGAGAGAGAGAGAGAGAGAGAGAGAGAGAGAGAGAGAGAGAGAGAGAGAGAGAGAGAGAGAGAGAGTGGCCAGTATTCCTAAACACATACGCACGCAAGAAGAAGCTAAAATCGAAAACCCACGAGAAGGCCAGTATTCCTAAACACATACGCACGCAAAAAGCTAAATCCAAACCCACAGAGCACTCCACGTCTCGGTGGCATTGTGAAGCAGGGACCACACCTCAGGGGTGTGATCACATCCTCAGGGGAAGGCATACCAGCCTTCACACATGGGTGAAGCTAGGGCAAAGCCTAACCAAAGTCTTGACCAAAGACCAATACCTGATGAAGTACACGATAAAACAAAGGAGTGTTTTAATAGGCTGGAACACCTTCACGCCACCTAGCATCAAATGCTTAATGATACCCTATTGTCCTTTATAGGTGCGCTAGATAGCTAGCAATACTAATCATATAGCAATGCACTCCAGGAAATGAGTCCAGATAACCTCCCCTATGAACTGGATACTTCCTCAATGACGTTCACTAGAAAGATTCTAGTCATGAGGAAGATAAAGATTATGTATTTCTTCCAAGAAAATGACCGTAATTGACAAGAGGTTAAAAAATGGACGTATACAAGCAGAAAATATATATATTATTTCTAAAAGTATGAAAAACCATTGTTCTTTAAATCAGGATAATCCTCAAAATAATTTTACTAAAGCTTAAGTGAGTGCTTACTGCAAACTAATAGCATAGCACACTAGAGCAGTGGCAGTATAAAATCCACACAGGCTCATTGCCAGTCAGTGAAAGAGCCTTTAAGGTTTGCCCAGAAAGAGACATGGTTACTTCCTGTCATTCATTCACGATAGCTATTGGTCGACTCTCCTTATCTTAATCATAAGCAATGTTCATTCTGTCTGTACAGTGTGGCTTATCTCTTGTTTGTTTCCAATAGTCAGATAAACCTTTCTTTGATAACTGCTAAAGAATGATGTATCTAACAAGGTCACTGTGGAGTCCAATGCTATGTAAGGACAGAATCTAGTGTCTAAATCGGTTTTATCAGCTAAGTGAGCTGTTGTTAATTAGATGTGTTGGGATTTGAACCACTGTGCACACATAAGGAAGCTAAAAGAATGCCATCGTTGCTATTCCGGAAAGCTGCTGACATCCTTACTGTCCTTTGCAGAGGTTGACGTGAGGTCAAAAAAAATAGCATAGATATTAGCAGTCATGCTGATATACATGCTTTTTTGTTGACTTGAAGGAACCCGCGCACTGAAACCTGTTGTTCCGGTGTGTTGGAGTATCACAGTGCAGGTATTGATGACTGCACTCAGCAGGTTTGAATGCAACTCCTTGTTAATTGGTTGTAGCGTTTCAGTACAAGACCATCGTTCTGGCAGCGAAACGTACTCAAGCATACATATACATATGCGGATACAGATGTACACACAGCTTACATCTTACATAGTTTTTACAATCTTCAGGGGCTACAGAAACAGTGTGGTTATGGGTAACTATTATCGCAGCACTGGCCTACCTCCAGCTGGATATCGTTCTTCTCTTCATCCTGAGATGGGGGGGGCCACAGACCCAGTCTACCAAGAGAATGGCGCGCTATGAACAGGGAGAAGAAAACAGAAATACATTAATAACGGAGAAAGATGGGGACTCAGAGAGACAGAGAGACAGACATGAGTCACTTTGATTTATTTTGTTCTTCAGCCAAACTGTAAGGAAATAACGAGATGAGGGATAACCTTAAAGCAATAGAAACACAAGAGGCTTCGCGACCATGGGCGGATGTAAATCAAACATTTAGATAAAAAATGAACGTCATCAAAATGGACACTTGCACCTTCAAACTGGGTCACCAAGATGAAAATTGAGGGAATGAGATTGAAAGTAATGTAAGCCCATGTCTGTTAAAAAACATGAAGGCTTTGTTTATAAAACAATCATTGCTCTTCATTTCTCAGTTTGGAGTAATACAGGTTTGGTGTTGACACGGCCTGGTCTGAATAATCCTCCCGGCACACACCCAAACGCACCCATTGGTGCATACCTACTCATGTAAATATGCACCCATGCAAATAAACACTCAAAGGTATGCCAGTGCTTTCAGACAATCAAATACGCAATCTTTAAACAAATCAGTGTAAATTAAACGTGAAATGTGTAAGCGTGTGTGCCTTTTGCAATTTGCTCTTGATCGATGAGACTGAACCCTGCAACCCCGGACACACCTGAAGCTGCTGCCAGTGTGTTTTCCACGTTTAATTCTTCTAAAATGAGTCTTTTTAAGGCATTTCTCTCCAACTACCACAATAACATGCCAAAAGTGACTTGAGGCCTATCCATCACCTCTGATTTAGTGTTCTTTCCAGCTGAATTTGCTGGCTCTATGCGTGAGCTATGAGGCTTTGCTGCTGTATTTTAGTGATGGTAAGCAGACTCTGAACACAGTAAGTGCGTCGGACAGGTTGTAGGGGCCGCTCCAGCCACCCTGCGATGCAGCTTTCACCAAGGCTCTATCAATGAGGAACGCTCCAGGGTAGAAAGTTCAAGAACACACACACACACACACACACACACACACACACACACACACACACACACAACACACACACACACACACACACACACACACACACACACACACACACACACACACACACACACACACACACACACACACACACACACACACACAACACACACACACACACACACACACATACACACATTCACACATCTCCAAGAGCAACAAAGCAGTGTTTTTACTCATAAAGCATAGGTGTACTGTACACAGAAGGAACGGGACACCAAGCATCCGTACCACCCCCACTGCCACCACCACCAATAAGCTGAACACGGGACTGACCTGATGGGGCCCCAGCCAGCCTGGGCCTCAGGGAGAGCAGCTGGGAACGAGGAGCCGGTGGGTTGACTGAAGGAGCCGTAACACAGCATGGGGATAGCTGTTCTCCACCACCATTAACCAATCCCCCTCCTCTGGCGTTGTCTGCGCCCCTGGCCCTCGCGGCCCCATACAGGCTGGTTCTCTGCCTGCGGAGCTCTCTCTCCCGCTGCTGAGCCTCCCGGATGTCCTGCTCCACTTTGTCCACCGATAAGGAGGGGCGCAGTTTAAAAAAAGGGTTCTCCTTGGGAAGGGGCTCCTCTTCCTCCTCCTCCTCCTCCTCCTCCTCTCCCTCTCCCTCTGTTCTCCCCAGGCCATCTTCCCTCCCAAGGGACGCAGAGGCGCTGGAAGTCCCCGAGCCGATCCCATTGACCGCTTGTTTCTGCGTGAGGGGGGCTGCTCTCTGATTCTGCTGCAGTGGCTGCGGGGGGTACAGGCTAAGGCGAGGGGAGTTTACTCTCCAGGATGATCACCTGGTAACCGTTACCCTCGGATAACCCTGGCCCCTTGGGAGATGTGAAGGAGGTGGAACCCCCGTGCTTGTTCCAGGGGGAGGATGTGGGACTTTGCTGCTGCTGCTGCTGCTTCTCATTCAGCAGGTCCATGCTCCGTCCCCTCCCTGATGACAAGCCACCCGCAGGGGAGGCTGCTGTCGAGGCCATCTCCTGGTTCTCCCCGGGGGAAAGGTCGTTGGTGGAAGCCCAGGATGGCGCACTCGTCCTCGGGGTGAGATTACCGGACGAGTCCCTGGGTTCCTGGAAGGCTTCAAAGAGCTGCTTCCTCTCTTTGAGTTGCCGCACCGTGCCTTTGTCGTAGACGCCCGGGACGGTCCCGAGCCTGACCAGAGCCTGTTCCCTCTGCACCTCCGCGTGGATCTCCTTCTGCATCTTCTTACCGGCAATCTGTCTGTCTTTGCCCTGGTTCTGCTCTGTCTTCACAGGAAGGCCAGGAGTACAAAACAGGCTTCTTCAGAGGGATCTCCACATACTCTGTGGTTGGCGAAACATGTTTGATCCCCCTCAATCTCCGTAGGCTCTGCTCTCGTTGTACAGCCCGCCGGATCTCCTGCTCGATAGGTGTTTCGTTGGTCTTGATGGTGAGGTTGTCAAAAGTGCTGCTTGTAGAGAAGTCTGCAGATACTCCACTGTCACTCAGGTTGTCGTCGTAGGGATAACTGTCCATTTTGGAGCCACCATTGAGCTTGGGGATAGAAAGAGAGCTTGGGTTTTCTGTCATTCTTATTCTGTCTGGGCTTTCTTCGATTTCAAAGCATCTAACCATTTCTGTTGAATGCCTTAGCCTCTCTGACTCACTGTCCCAGCCCGCCTTCTTTTTGCTCTGCCGTTTCCTCTACCTGGCAGGCTTCTCTTGTCCCTTTGAGCCCCCGCCCTCTTCTGCCCTTCTTTCCCAGCTACAACACAACCAAAGCCTCGAGAACCGTGCGCATTGGCCGGTTCCATGGCAACGGCAGACAAAGGTGAAAAGCCCTGGCTGTGCACCTGTTATGCTCCTTCCTGGTTGTGTCCCTCGGAGCCACCCTTAGCTTGTCCTGAGGGCAGTTGCTCCACCTGCTGTTGGCCCCCTAGAATCGCAGGCTAAGTTGATCATGGGTATTCTGCGAAGTTCATTGGGCACTTTTGAGTGTTTAACAACACCAATGCATTTGTAGCTCCCTGAGTCTGGATTTCAGTTTGGGCAGGATCTGCAGTATCTGAAGAGTTCTGGTTGGAAATCCACATGAACAGAATAGGCAGTAGTGAATCTTCCTCTGTGACCTCCCATTCAGCCTCCACATTCTCTTGGATCCCCTCAGTATTCTGATGCCCTGTCTGCTGGTTGAACATGGGTCAGTGGAAACAATGATTCCTGATCATTTTGGGTGTCAGAAGACGTCAGGCTTTCCAGTGGGTCAGAGGTGTAATCAACATAACTGTCTCTTCTTGTAGACTAGATCTCCACTCAGCATCTGGCCCCAGGGCTGATCCATGGAGGAGGAGGAGGTGGAGGAGGAGGAGGAGGAGAGGAGGAGGAGGAGGAGGAGGAGGAGGAGGAGGAGGAGATGGGAAAGGAGCCTGAGCGAGACTTTATAAGGCTCTTTAAGAGGTTCTTAGTCCGGGTGTTCTTCAGGCGGTTCTGATTCCATTGCTATGTCTTGACACCAAGGTACTCTCTGTATGATTCTTCCTCGCTCTCGGTTCTTTTGTTACAGACATTCTCTTGCGCTGCTTCATGTCCTGGCTCAATTACGACCTCCTCCAGGGAGCCATGACCTGTGGTGTTCAGTCCAGCCGGGGCCCAAGGCTCCTGTCTCAATTCATCCAGCAAGTCTAGAATGTGCATCACTCCGATGACCTGGAAGGATTCACTTTTTGGCAAGGCTGTCTGAAGGGAAAGAGGAGAGAACTGGGAACAACAGATTGATTATGAGAGTTGAACACATGGGCAACCATCTTTTCATTTATGTCTGAACAAAATTGCACATGATTTGTTAAGTGGAAGAATCAGATTGTACTGTGACATTCACGTCTAAACAGATCTAATATGAAAAATTATTTGTTGTATTAGTCCTTTCTTAGAGTATTATATCATCAAAAAAAGCTTTGATTTGTGTATGGTTTATGAATGCTACATGCAGTAGGCCGAACCTCAGCCTGGCCCTGAGATTATTTATCAAAAAGAGGACATAAAAAAAACAAAATAAATAAAAATGGGCTTCAGGTGCTTACAGATTGTATATGGAAACAGGAAATTACAGGTATGAAACTTTCTGCATGCTGCATCTTGCCCCAGCTGCATGAGTGTTCTGCCCTAAATGGTGGCTACTAAGCTGTTTATTGTCCCATGTTATTATGGGCTATACTATCTGATATTAGACTCTGGCAGCAGGGTAAGTTATTCTCGTACGACTAATGTGTGCAACTTATAAAGTTTTCTGCTGAGGTGACCACTCTTTAATCAGCTTACAGGCCAATATAGGGATCAGTTCACACACAAACACACACACACACACACACACACACACACACACACACACACACACACACACACACACACACACACACACACACACACACACACACACACACACACACACGAAAACACACACACACATATTACAAACACACAATATATATATATATAGACACACATACACAAACACACACACACACACACACACACACACACACACACATACACATACACATACACAAACTCACACACACACACACACACACACACACACACACACACACACACACACACACACACACACACACACACACACACACACACACACACACACACACACACACACACACACACACAAATGGTGGAAAACGCCACCAATGACTGGAGTCTACCCCATATTGTTTTTGTTTATTTAATAACTGCTTTTATTGTCTTTTTCTGGCCATCCACAGTGACAAATCCATCAGTGCATCTTCTCTCTCAGTTGCCTTTTCTGTATTTCTATTGACCATTGCACACACACACACACAAACACACACACACGCACACACACACACACACGCATGCACGCACGCACGCACGCACGCACGCACGCACGCACGCACGCACGCACGCACACACGCACCACACACGCACAGCACGCACGCACGCACGCACGCACGCACGCACACAGACACACACTCCTTTTTTCCCTAACCGGTTGTTTATAACATTTTGTCTGCATCATTTCTTCTTCACTTTTTGTCTGCGAGTTTTCACTTTGGGGTACAGGGAACAGAAAACTGTTGATGAACTGCTGAGACAAATATATGGATGAAAAACAGACAGATGGATGGCCATATGGACACATGGGTAGATAAAAAAAACAGTTCAGAATAACCAACGCTGACTGGCTTTACATTTAAACTGTGGCCATTAACAAACCCAGGAAATTGAGGACCATCAGATGATCAGCAGGACCTGTGGGCTGTCCAGGCCATGAGTAACTAATTTAAAACCAATAATTTAGACTTGTTTACAAAATGTATCACAGGCAACCAAGAGTGTATTAAATTAAAAGTCTTTCTATTTCAGGAACAGGTGTATTTCCCTGAGTAGACGCATGTTATAAGATGATATAGGCTAGAATGGTGTTTTGTGCTTTAGTGTCAAATAAAGCGAGAAGGCTGCACGCAGAAATAAATGGAATAAAACTACCCCACACATGAATAAATAATGGATTCCAAAGCAAAATGATGTATTCAGAGTGTATCCATTATGAAAGGCTTCCATTGACCATCATCACTCATCAACCTACATCTGAGTAGTGGAGTGTGTCAGTCGTGGGTGAGAGGAGAGAGAAAGACAGACAAACAAACAGAGACAGGGACAGGGAGAAGGAGAGAGAGAGAGAGAGAGATAGAGACTGTACTGGAAATGACAGGTTGTATTTTGGTTTTCTTTTATAACTGCCACTTCCAAGTATTTTAAGTATTTCAGGCCAGCCAGAATTTAAACTACAAATGTGTCGATTTGACACACAAAAAGTAGTAGTTTCAGTTTCAGTACTGTTCAGTTTCAGTGGAGGATTGTTAAAAAAATCGAAATCCATGCTGAAACCATTTATTGGAATCGCATACCTGCTTATAATCATATGAAAATAGCACAAATTAGCTTAAGTGGGTGCATTTTCCCATAATGCAACATTGGAACATTCCACCTGTTGCTCCCACATGACACAGTGATGTCATTGAACAATTAGTAGAACTATTCCAATGTGATTTTTCCCGTCTACAAAGAAAGCCGTGAACATATATAAGAATACAATGTACATGCTGTGGATTGGGTTATGACTTTATTTAATACAACTCTTTTAACACTTTACTTTTTTTTTTGAATTGTGTACCCTAAACTCTACCCTTACATAAGCCCTATGCTAATGCTATTCGATGATTCTTATTACGGCATCAACTAATGTTAAATCATGGTTTATTATGCAACCATATTGTAAAATGTTACCAAGCAAGTCTGTTTTGGCGAGGGGACCACTTTATAAAAATAAAATATAGGACGCCTTTGCAACATTTCATTGCTGCAATAAAAAGTAAAAAAGTCGATAGCTTCAGGTAGAGGGGGTCCTTCAAATAGATGGGGTCCTTCAGGTGGATGGGGTCCTTCAAATAGATGGGGTCCTTCAGGTGGATGGGGTCCTGAGGTAGATGGGGTCCTGAGGTGGATTGGGTCCTACAAGTGGATGGTGTCCTTCAGGTGGATGGGGTCCTTCAGGTGGATGGGGTCCTTCAGGTGGATGGGGTCCTTCAGGTGGATGGGGTTCTTCAGGGGGATGGGGTCCTTCAGGTGGATGGGGTCCTTCAGGTGGATGGGGTCATTCAGGTGGATGGGGTTCTTCAAGTGGATGGGGTCCTTCAGGTGGATGGGGTCCTTCAGGTGGATGGGGTCCTTCAGGTGGATGGGGTCCTTCAGGTGAATGGGGTCCTTCAGGTGGATGGGGTTCTTCAGGTGGATGGGGTCCTTCAGGTGGATGGGGTCCTTCAGGTGGATGGGGTCCTGAGGTAGATGTGGTCCTGCTCTCTGGTCTTCATTTGACACCCTGTAATCACATCCCTCCACCACCGCATTAAGAACACTGAATCATCTGAGTTCTGTCTCGCTCTCATCCAAAACACTTGCCCACTCTGTGCTGCACTCCAGCATTTGCATATCACATCAATATCAGGCAACTTTTATAACCAGGGACACACACAGACACACACGACACACACACACACACACACACACACACACACGCACGCACGCACGCACGCATGCACACACACACACACACACACACACACACACACACACACACACACACACACACACACACACACACACACACACACACACACACACACACACACACACACACACACACACACACACACACACACACACACACACACACACACACACGCATACACACACACACACACAAGCAGACGGATGTAGGCACATGCAAATGTACTCAAAAGTATAAATCCTCTCACCCAACCGCATTCCCATGAAGCTTAAAGGTCCCATAACATGCCACCAGGTGTGAGTGTGATTAGCCGTTATAAGCTGTTTTGAAAATCTGCCTCTTCGGACATCACAAGTGGGCATGTCCACCTAGATGTGTGCTGGATAGATCAGTCTACCAGCCTAACCAGTGGACTGTAGAAAATGTTAATCAGCTATCAGTCATACATCCAGGTGGACACGCCTACTTGTGATGCCAGAAAAGGCAGATTTTCAAAACGGCTTGTAACGGCTAATCACACTTACACCTGGTTGTATAATAAGAGACCTTTAACACGCAGAATGATGTTCATGAGGATGAAGTTCATCAACTGAGGCTACAATAATGTTTTTTTCTTATTGTCTCATATAATGTGGCTCCCATTAGTAGCAAGTATGCCACGATAGTTTTTAATGGTTAGCACTTTTAGAGACCGACACGCCATGAACAAATTAAGTAATTATTCAATCTATACTTGATGCTAAAACAAGGTATCCCATACAGGGAAGTGTCCAGTTCATTATTCTACAATAGCCCTAAGTGGTCAAACTGACCTTCTCAGACCTTCTCAAGTCTACAGTAGCAGAAAATGATGGTGTAATATTCAATTAATGAATACATTAATGAATAGGGCAAGTCCACAGCAGCAGAAAATGATGATGTAATATTCAATTAATGAATACATTAATAAATAGGGTAAATATTACATAAAAGTATTAGGTGTAAGAAAGAAAAAAGTTTATTAATAAACATGGCATTTAGGAAGCATGACACGGAAGACATTGGAGAATAACAAATGATGGAACCACGGAATTTGGAATTACAACAGACACAGTTAGTCCAACCATCATGTCTACACCCATGGAATGAGGCCAGCTCTCTGCTGTTTGACTGGGAGTCAATGCAGCCACGTCTGATCATGGTGACACAGCTGCTGCTCCTGCTGCTGCTGGTGGAAGGGAGTCGCCGGTCTCCTCTGGGCACAGCTCGGGGGCGGGATGCATCACGAAGGGCAAAGGCAGGCCCAGACACCTCAGCTGAGCCCGGTACTCGTCCATCTCGCCCGGCTCCACCTCCCTCCTCCCGCTGCTGAGCAGGTAGACGTCCAGCGACGTCCTCCTCGTGGACTCCACATCCCAGCGCATCACCAGGCAGTCTGGGCAGGAGGTGCGGAGGAAGAACCCTGTGAGGTTGAAACGGTCGCTGTCCGCCAGGAATGTGAAGGCGCTGCCGTCCCTGGATAGCTGGTAGCTCCGGCGCTGGCAGTCCGCACCAAAGCGGTTGATCTGGGTGTAAGAGGTTTTGGCGGTCTGGTTTGAGTTGCGGAAGAACACAGTGATGCCGTCTCGTTGCTGGAGGGACTCCAGGGAGGCTTGGTGGCTCAGGCTGCCGGCCACCATGGCCCATCTCCCCTCCAAGTGATTGGTTGGCATCTGCTCCAAGGGCTTGATGAGGTCATCACAAAGGGAAGTCGTTGATTGGCACAGAGCCAGTGAGCCGAGTAGAATGGTACACAGGAGAATCATGTTTGTCTTTAAAGTTTTAAGATTGAGACTTTTAGAGTATCTATTGTATATATTTAAGAGGTTACATTTCGGTGTTGAGAACTGCCACTAGGAATGACTTGAGCCTGGTTATATAGCGCAGAGGGCAGTTAGCCGGGCCCTTTCACAACAGTACAAACAAGAGGATGACCTGGAATTCGTCCTGGTGGAGTCCCACATTGCGAAATGTGAGAAAGTTTTAAAAGCTGTGGAACAATAGCTCTCCCCCTCATTCCATGGGGTATTTGGCTTACTGCTGTGCCATTATAATAAAAATAAGCCCCTCTTTTCTTTACTCATTTATTTTTTATAGCATTGGAAGATTTTGGACTTCAGGAAGAAACATCTGAAAGCGGTCCACCGTCACACTTACTTCATGTTCTTCATATCCACAGAGTGTGACCCATCGCTGTTCTAGTTGGTCAAAGAAAAATCAATGGGCTCTTTGCACAGCTCCACTACTTCCTGAACTTAATGCTGCTCCTTTATTTCCTGTCTTACATTATTGGATAAACTGATTGATCCAGGTGTGTCTGACCATTGTGACTACTCAGACACACCTGGATTAATCAGTTTGTCCAGTAATGTAAGACAGGAAATAAAGGAGCAGCACTAAGTCCAGGAAGTAGTGGAGTTGTGCATAGAGCCCATTCAGTTAAACCTTTTCATACAACACAGATGATTTTATTATCCCATCTGCTGGATTTTTGTTTCTGTGTCAAGTTATTCGTATTAACCGTATAAATAATAAGTTGTTTATGGGACCTTTTAATAATTAGTACCTCCTTGAGCTTTGACATTTCATTGAAAATATGACATATGTTTGATGAACAGACTCCCATGTGGCAATCCTGTCATTTCCCGGTTTACAGACCCAAGGGATTGAGGAACATGAAGAGCTTTTTTTTTTTTTTTAATTGAACAGTAAATTGTCAGTTTAATAATTATACCATGTTGCACATTTCCAAACGGACAGGTTCAAAACAAAGCAGATCTTTGTACACATCCAAGCCACGTTCACTCGCAGAAATATTAATACATGGAGATAGCTGGAGTCAAACCCTGGATGCTCATTAATGTAACGCTCAGTACAGAGTGGATACACCTACAGCACTTCGCTAAATAATCTCCCTTTTTAAAAGTGCCGAGAAAAAGAAATTAAATCCCGATTAATTAATTAAACTTTGGAGTGACAACGGCCCATTTTGGAGGCTTTTTACGGGAAAAACAAAAAGATCTGAGATTAAATAAAAATGATTAGGGCCTTTAGTTGGATATATAAAAATAAATATCTATAAAATATTTTAGATCAGGAAACAGCTGCCACCGCATAGTACATATTCCAGCTTCACTAGAACATATAATGTTATATAGTGCAGATCATTACTACTATGATTCATCATAGCTGTAAGATATTCCGGTCAGCCTATACACTTTAGCCTTGGAGCCAACTGTAGCTTTATTGAACTGCGCATGCGTACCAACAGCACTACGGGTAATGCATGAAGACAGAACAGACCGTAGCCATAGGAGTGAATCAAACTCAATGCATTACATCTCCCTTCTTATCAAAGAAAAGGCATGTACCTAGGAATAACTCAAAAAAAAATTGTTAGCAGCTTAAATGTCCTGACTTTATGTCCAATTAACCTTGACATCCATTTTGCAGTTCAGTGACTTAAGTAAACTAAATAGTAAACAGTTAATACTTTTAACTTTAACTTCTGATCATCACTAACTCGGAAGGAGAGGTTACCAGCACTTCACTTCCATAGGTGTCTTTACCATACCTTGTCCCTCACTAACTTCATGCACACCACTCATAAAGTCAGTCTGCTGGGTGGCTTGACAGCTCTGCCTCGCCTGGTGATGTACAGTTCACCTGCCCGGGCCTGAGCATGACTCAAGGGTTCTCTGGGAGGCAAGCGAGGCTGTTCAGATGGGGCAGGAGACAGCGGTTCCTTTTCAGCTGGCTGCTCTGGTGGCTCAGTCCATAACTCATCACGTATCCAGTGGCGTGGACAGTTGGCGGCTGGAGTGCTTGTGTGAAGATGTTGACTGTTCCGGCGGTACTCCACTGTTCACAACATAGGACTGCAGAGCACTGTGCTGTCTGACCACAACCGCTGGTGACCATGTGTGGCTACCAGGATAAGACTGCATTCTGACCTCATCTCCAGGCTTGAGAGCAACACAAGGTTTGCCTGCTCTCTTGCGTTCATGATAGTACTTTTGATTGTCCTTGACTTTCAGTGGGTCATAGGTTGTTGGTGCAAGGAGCTCACGTGCCATAGGCAGCTTGTTGCTTGGCCTCCTTCCCATGAGCAGTTGAGCTGGTGAAAGGCCTACTGACTCAAGGGGAGTAGTCCTGTAATACAGTATTGAAAGATGTTTGGCTGTAGCCTCTTCGCAATTTCACCGTTTGAGTGTGGCGTGTGTGGGGAAGATGTGACGTGTGGGATGCTGTAACTCTTGCAAAAGTGTTGAAACTCAGGGCAGGGATGCCATGCATGCCGAACTGTGCTTTAAGTGTATCTATGACAGCGGTCTCTCCATCCTACCACGTCAATGAACTTTAAGTAGTAGTCCACAGGCAGTATGCACTGCTTCCCTTCGAATTCAAAGAGGACTGATGCTACCATCACAAAGGGAAGTCCGGGTGTTTCTGATGGTTTGAGTGGTTGTCTGGGCAGTTTATTCTGAAAATCTGCACACAAACTGCAGTTTCTGACTACTTCTTCAATTTGTGCCCTCATACCTGGCCAGTAGAGGGCCTCACAAGCTCGCCATTTGCTTCTCACTCTGTGATTGGTGTATGAGCATCAGCATGTGCATGTGTGAAGATGAGTCCATCGGACGACGCAAGCTGGCTTCTTGAGTCCAAATATGGCTGAATCTGAACGGGCACCTCACGTTTGTGCTCTGGCCAGCCACACTGAATTACCTGTTTGAGCCAGCTGAGCTCTTCTTTTGTGCATACATGTAGTTCTGTACACTTCTGATGACTGACGGAGACAAAATTCAGCATGGAGATGCATTCTAAGCCATCCATCTCTGGTATGTTCTTGGATAGCTGTGCTTCGGACAGTGTATCTTGGAGCTCCATGTCTTTTCCTCTTCTATACTTAAAGGACCCATGGCATCCTACTTTATGGATGCTTCTTCATAGGTGTTAGTGCAGCCAGCTCCAAAGCGGTTGATCTGTGTGTAAGAGGTGTTGGTGGTCTGGTTGGAGTTGCGGAAGAACACAGTGATGCCATCTGGTTGCTAGAGGCAGTTGCGGTTCTACGTCCAGTTACGCCCCGGGCAAGACTTCCTCCAAGCGGGGGGGGGGGGGGGGAGGGGGTTGTATCGTGACCCTACGGACTTCAGTGGGGGTTTCATTCCATCTGGGCACGGCACCTTCTCAACGAGCAGGATGCGCCTGCAGCCAGAGGGGGCGCCAAAACACCAATTCCTCACACAATGATGTACTTCACTGAAAACCTCTATGCAGGGCGTTTTTTTTTTTTTCTGCTGGTGGCGCCCCCATGTGATTTGGCACCCCCCACAAATATGGCACCCCGGGCGGCTGCCTGGTTCGCCCGTGCCTAAAACTGCCACTGGCTAGAGGGACTCCTCAGAAGCTTGGTCGTTGTGGCTGCAGGCCACCATGGCCCATCTCCCCTCAAAGTGATTAGTTGGCATCTGCTCCAAAAGTTTGATGAGGTCATCACAAAGGGAAGTCGTTGATAAGCTCACAGCCAGTGAGCCGAGTAGAATGGTACACAGGAGAATCATATTTGTCTTTAAAGTTTTAAGATTGAGACTATTAAGAGTATATATTGTATATATTTAAGAGCTATCATTTGGTTGTTGTGCCACTAGGAATGACTTGAGCCTGGTTATATAACGCAGAGGCCAGTTAGCCGGGCCCTTTCACAACAGTACAAACAAAATGTGGGACTCCACCAGGAATTCGTCCTGGTGGAGTCCCACATTTTGAAATGTCATAGTTTGAAAAGCTGTGGATTCCTGTCAAGGATATTATGGTATCAATAGCTTTCTCCCTCACTACATAGGGTATGTGATATTTGACTGTTCATACCATAATTATCTATTATTTGCCAAAGGCAAAGAGAATAGTGGGGAATAGGCTTTTTGGTCTTGCTGTAAGTGCAACACAATGTAAAGTTGTGTTGCTTGTTTTCGAGCTGGTTCGCTAAAGTGGCTAATGTAGCTGACAATAAAAAACGACTAGCCAATTTCATGACACAATCACAAAGATGAACGGGAATCGTACAAATGTTACGAGACAAGAAATTACGTCAAAAGTGCAACTCGGAAGGCTGGTGTCCGAGGCACCTGGATCACACCATCAATCATGGGATTGCCCAATATACTTAAGACAGCGAAGCAATCAAATTAGCCATCTTAGGAGGTTCACGTGTAGCATATACTAATACTAAATATAAGCCTCATGTCTTTTCCAAATTATTTTCAAAGCATTGGACGTTTTGGACCAGAGTAACAAATATCTGAAAGCGATCCACCGTCACACCTAATGTTATTGATATCCACCGAGTGTGACCCACAGCTGTTCTAGTTGTTCAGAGGAAAAATCACTTCAGTCAAACCGTTAAATACAACACTGATCACTCGACTATCCGATCTGCTGGATTAGTGTTTCAGTGTTAATTTCTTCATATTAACCGTATCGATAACAAGGTAAGGGTTTATTGGACCTTTTATTATAATATAATATAATTACTGCCTCCTTTAGCTTCTACATTTCATTGAAAATATGAAAACATGTGTTTGTGTTTGATTAAAGGACTCCCATGTGGCAGTGCTGTAGTTTCCTGTTTAAAGAGCCAAGGGTTTGATAAACATGAAGAGCTTTTTTTTCTTTTTTAATCAAACAGTCAGTTTAATAATTAAACCATGTTGCACATTTCCAAACTGACAGGCTCAAAACAAAGCAGATCTCTGTACACAGCCAAGTCATGTTCACCCTCAGAAATATTAATACATGTAGATAGCTGGAGTCAAACCCTGGAAGCACTCATTAAAGTAACGCCCGGTACACAGTGGATTCACCGACAGCACTTTGCTAAATAACCTCCCTTTTTAAAAGTGCCGAAAAAAGAAAAAAAATCTCCATAAATAAAGGAAAGCATTTCCTCCAATTCATTTTGGGAGTGACAACGTCCCTTTTTGATGTCTTTTACGGAAAAAACAAAAACAAATCTGAATACAAATGATTAGGGCCTTAAGTTGGATATAAAAAAGAAATATCTATAAAATATTTTATCTCATGAACAGCTGCCACTGCATAGTACATATTCCAGCATCACCAGACCATATAGTGTTACAAATCATTAATACTACATGATTCATTATAGCGAAAGCAATTGCACATCATACATATCTTTGGTCCCCGTTATGTCAGTAATTGTGGCTTAAAATCATCTCCTACTATGCGTAGACATGTGTTGGTTTATTTATTTCAGTCAAGTCTATTTGAACAGTTTGATTACAAGCAATAAGGCCAGGTAACCATCAACTGTGGGAAAAATGTTTTGTGTTTGGTGGGGGAAAATAATGTTACGTTTCTGGTGATAGCATGGGGAGGCACATTGAGACCAACTTCCCTGACATCCAGCGTACGCCACAACGTTTCACAGTGTGCTGGAGTGGGTTAAAGGACACATCCATGGCTATATGGAAACATGGGTTCTGGTGGTCATTGTTGTGGAACTTAAGTAACGTTTCTGCCCCGGGAATAGGAAGAAAATCAAGGTTTGAGTTGGTTAAAGAATAAAAAAAATAAGCAGTGTGGGTATGGCTGACAGCCAATGTAAAGTAAGAAGAGATGATCACATGACCGAGCAACACTGGCAGGTTTTGTGCTTGGGGGACGCTCTCTCCTCCGCTCCGCAGCTATTGGTCGAGGCAGGGGCGTGTGCTTCCGCATTGGAGGATGGGCCTCTGCGGGCCTCCACAAACGAGGACCCCCCTGCCTTCATCTGGGGGGCTTTGGCCTTGCCCAGCAGGGGGTCCTGCTCCCCAGGCTGGGCCCCGGACCCCTGGGGCGCCGACAGCGGTACATCCTGGAAGTGGCTTGCGAGGAGTGTCGGAGGCTTGGCCGGAGGGGCCAGCTCTGAGGCTCCGTCCCCTGGAGCTGCTGCAGGGGTCCCAGCCTCTGGCCCAGTCTCTCCCCCTGGCCCCAGCCGTGGGGAGGGCGGGCCCTGGGAGTAGGTTATCACGGAGGCCACAGCGGAGTCATCTGGAGCACTGGCTGGGGATTGCAGGGATGGATCCGAGTCGGGTGCGATGGATGCATCGTCGGCCACTCCCTTTTCTTCTTCTTTATTTGAAATCGCGTCTCCTGTCATCCGTATGTCTACTGAGGAGTCACCAGCCTCTGCAGTGACTGTGACCAGCCCCTCACTCCTCTCACACTGTTCCCCGTGAGGAGTGGCGGCAGACATATCCAACGGCGCTGCTTCCACCTGCGCCATAGTCTCTCCTTCAGCCTCTCCCTGTGCTGCGTCCAGCGAGACAGACTCCTCCTCCTCCTCCTCCTGCTCCTTCTCCTCCTTCTCTTGGTCCTGAGGTGGTACATCTTCATCCGTTAGGACGATGACCCGCTCTGCTCGCATCACCAGGATGTCCTCGTCCTCATCGTCAACCCCCCTCCCGGCTGAGGCCAGAGCCGGCTCTGTGTGGACATAGCCCAGTAGCGCTGTGGCGATGGTGCCATCGGAGACCACCGCTGGCTCTGTGGTGCCGGAGGTGACTGACGCTGGTGCAGCGTTGCCGTCGGAGACCACCACTGGATCTGTGGTGCCGGAGGTGGAAGTGGTTATTTCTAAAAGGCTAGGATTGGTCTGCACTGCTTTCCCAGTGCTCCCATTGGTCAGGACCGCCTCCGTTTCATCCAGTAATGAGGCGAGGCTCTTCATCACTACGTCTTCTATTGCATCTGTAGAAGTTCAGACAAAAAAGGAATTGCTGACATTGTAAGTCACTTTATTTCAGGTTATTTCAGGTTGTAGAGTTTATTTGTGGCATGGTGAAATTGGTAATTGCTGTATTGTAATACATGTGTTTTATTGGTGACTGTGACCATCAACATTGACAACACTGTCCAATGGTAGTATTAATGTAGGAGGAGACGAGACGCTTACCAGGACGCTAAGTCAGCGGGAGAGAAAAGTTCAACGTTCAAGAAGAAAAGAGAAAGATTCAGAGGACAGAATACAGCAGGAGAAGGAAATGTGTTTAAAAGAAGAGGAGGAGACGCACTTCAGCGGCATCAAGGAAAAAAATGCATCACATTTCTGCAGAATCCTCTTAGAAAACGAGGAGAAATCTTCACACAAACTAATTATGAACCCTGCTGACATGTTTATACATGCCCTTTGTATCAATCAAATAAATGAAAACTTGCATAAGCCTGTAACGTACACCCTGATAAAGGGATACCATCACTCACACAGGCTGATTCCTTTTAGTTACACTGCTTATTATTAAATATTTAAAAGAGCACGGATCCATATAACTTAATCTAGGGAAAACAAATTACGCAAATATCTTTACGCGTAGTAATGTACAAGTCTTAAGATCAAGTCTTCAAGGCCTGAGAATTGTTTCAAAAGAGGAGCTTTTCAAAGAAGACTGGCAGCTTTTTTTTCAACCTGTGCTATGCCTAGTGGAAAATTGGAATATGTTCATGAAATAGAGAAATTTACACCTATAGAATAATAGACAATTCTGAAATAAATGCTGTTCAGTAAATACTTTATTTTGGCTTGTTTATTTAAAAAAAAATGTGTTGCTTTATGCATTCCATCATATGTTTTCAATTATATTTTGTGTTTACCAAATAAACACACCGAGCATCTGTAGCATTGCTGTCTCTTTCTTTCCATTGTTTCCCACTGGCCATGGCCTTATGGCAGCAACAATTGTGTATAAAAGGGGTGTTGACACTCTCTGCTCTGCCACTGCATGTGCATTTATCTATTTTTACATTTGCATAAAAGGATGTCCGCAAAGGTCTTAATTACAATGAGGTGGTACACCTTGAGTCAACGGTGAGGAACCTTTGGCTTTTGTTTGAGAATGTTTTCCAACGCATGCAAGACCAGCATAAGAGGGAGCTTCAAGGCTAAAACAGAGTGGGAATTAATTAGGCGTGGGATAATTGGACAGAGTGTGTGTTCATGTGTGCGTGTGGCTGTATGGTTTGCAGAGGAAGAAACAAGCTAACGAGTCAAATCAGAAATGCAACTTAAACCCACCTGATCCCGTGGGTTTATCCTGCCCGTTCTGCAGAACATCTGTGATGAAAAACAGAGTTTGTATAAGATGCATATAACAGACGCCCATCACCAAAGACTGATTGGCCTGGTCTATTGGAGTATATGTATCGTGCCAAAAAAAACCAGCACCACCCAAAAACAGACTTCATTCCAACTCCTGTGACCACAGTTTCCTCGCCCATTTCATTACTCAGAGAGAAAGGCATGGCAAATTAAACAAATGAAACATGATCAATATGCCCTCCTTTAATTAAGGCCAACGTTAGCATGGCGGAACAGATGGTCGGGGCAGGTGGTCTGGGAGAATAGTGGCATTTAAAATGTATCGAGTTGAGGAACAAGGTTAGATTGCTTATGAGATATGGCTCCATTCCTCTGATCAGTAATGTTCAGAAAGCTCAAGAGGCATGGAGGTTGATAAAGGAACAATTCCTTGATATAAAAAGGATTTTGATTTTGATTTTAGTTGGAAGCATTTTAAGCAAATTTATTTAATTTAGAGATAAACTCTTAAAAAACACCTCAGCTTACCTTCCGTGGCTTCCGCTGCATTGACGGTTTCCTATTCGACGAGAAAAAGAGGGAGGAGTGGGTTATAATGCTTACAGCACATGGTAATGCTACACATCTTAGGCTTGTCTGTATCGAAGCATGTGTCCAAACTTTAATTGTAGTTTAAAATATATCAATATTATTGCCCCTCAAGTATGGCTAAAGGATTAAGACAGTTCATATTTGGGTGCTTGTCCCTCCATGTACTGTAGATCAGTCAACATCCGCACTAACCCGGGCTAAACATTCACCCAGAGCCATCCACACTGGCTGAGCGTGAGCGTGGGATATGTGAGCGTGAGATATGTAGCTTGATTGAGGGTGGCTTCAAATCCTCCTTTGGAGGATAACAATGCAGAGAACGCTAAAAAAAAAATAGGGCAGAAACTGGAGAACAAGACAATATATGCTCTGCTGAAATATGTTTGATGTTGTTGTGGCTTATCTCCTCTCTCTCACACACACACACACACACACACACACAAATTAGCTGCCCTAGATGCATCACAATACCTATTGTGTGTCACAGGCTGACCAATGCAATATTGCGAGGGGGCAAAAGGTGTTAATTGTGCCACGCCACTAGGGGGTGGTAAAGAGCTATCATGACCAAGTGTTCACGATAGCTCTACATACATGGACATGTCTAGGGCTCAGTTCAAGCCAAGATGACCCCCATGTATATTCTGTTAAACGTGCTGGACCGGTGCACCAGATGAAGCAAAGAAACACACATGCCTCTGTTAGGAATCACAGAGGAAGTGAGCTGTTGACAAGCTGTCAAGCCCACCGATATATTTAGAGTTGTTGCTTCCCGTTCGGAAATAACCAGTATCTTCCGAAATGTTCCCAGACAAAGGAAGACCCCACGAAGACCCCAAAAGGGACCTCCTCTTGGTCACCGTCTGTGTTGATTAGAGTAGAAGCTCAACAAGCCAGGGGTTTGGTTCAGAAACGAAGAGCACTTTGTTAATGCTAGAAAATGGCACTGGCAATGGCTGCAGGTTACTGTGGAGTGCACACAATGCTGGCCGCTTGCTGTGACGGAGCCGTCAGTGTTCATAAAGCAGCAGATCTCCAAACGGGTCCTGGTGCCAGAGCAGCACGGGGGCTGATCATGCATTATTCAGGGTGGAGGATCTCACCTCGCGGGCCCAGAAACAAAGGCGTGCTGGTTGGGGTTGTGTCCAGCGTACAGATGGGTGTGTGAGCTTCTCACCGTTCTGCCATCCTCCGTCTGCTCGTCTAGCAGCTCCCCTTTAGCCAGCCGCCGACTCTCTTCCTGCAACCTGACACGCACACGCACACGCACACACACACACACACACACACACACACACACACACACACGTTTAGACCCTAGGTATCCCAACCAGGGAATACAGCGTTAGTCTGTGTTTTCAACGTACTTGTGGTTCCCTGTAGAGACCTATGTCTAATGTGCAAGTGTTTCCTTCTTCAGAGGAAGGAACATGACCTCTGGTACTATCCAAGCTTTTAATGGCTTTCATGCCTGCTCCCCTGATGCTATAAAATGGATTCTGTAGTCACAAACATCATGTTTATGAAGAGCTTCTGTAATAACATCTTACTCGTCAATGCGTTTCTCGGTCTCCGGGGTGTGGGGGCCCCAGAGGGGGGAGTGGGGGCTGTCCTTGGTGGATGGTGAGGTGGGGGTGGTGGGTGAGGAGGGAGGGCCCTCCATCAGCCATTGGTCCCGCAGGGACTTCCGCTGAAAGAGAAGGCACGCACACGCACACCGCTTAAGATTAAACAAAACCAAAATCGAATTATTTTTGGATATGTGACAATCCTTAACATGCCATGAATAACACACCATTAGCTGAGCAGCTGCAGAAATAATAAACAGCTACACAGAGCCTGAGAGAGAGGGTGATGGTGAGAGAGAGCAGTAGACCTGTAGAGGATGACAGATGTGTGAAGGCAGACGGCCGTCCTCCCAGCAGGGATACACGGTAGGCAACGGGGGGTAAACTTGTAACAACACGTGTTCTTTGAAGTGCGTCGTTCAGTGGGCCCCTGTACGCGCCCACCCTTCTTCCCGCTGATTTCCCCGCCCTTCCTCTCCTCCAGTCCGACATGACCGGAGGAAGCGGCGCAACCTCGGGGTGGCTGCTACATACCTCAACTCTCCTGGACCCCACCCAGCTGCGCTACCGCTTTCATGTTTTCATAGGGAGGAGACCGCCGCACGCATTCACGCACTCACGCACACACACCACACACACACACACACACACACTCTTTTCTCTCATCACTTTTGAACTCACTGTTGCAAGGAAAGACTCACGTCACACACACACATTCCTACAAACACACAAACGTGTGCTGACGTCAGTCCCGACCACAGAAACTATGCACTCTAACCTACCACAAAGACCCACGCTCGCTCAAAACACTAATTTAAAGGAAGTCTGCCCCATTTCCCCAACATTGCTGTTAACATTATCTTCTCCTCTCCCTCCAAATTGAAAGACGTTTCCCTTTCCTAAATGGCTGTCTATACAAACACCCCCCCAGCCCCCCCTTCCCGCTCTCGGAGGAAGCCTGGGAACAGTGGTAATGTCCTGCAAGGTCCACACCGTGTCTAGTCTCAGATCAGAGACCGCCAGAGCTCATTGCATATGCACATCAAAGCCTGTGTCTCATGTAATGCCACATATTATTGTAGACTCATCGTTTATTATCAGAATTAAGAAATGAATGAATGTATCTAATAAATTACTAATTGAATCATTTGACCACTGATACTACTGTGGTCTATAAAACCAAAAAAATTAAACATTAGTGAATATGAATCACAGGTAAATGATGTAGCATGTGGTTCACAACGTCTCATCTTATCTGTCCGCTCCAACTGCTAACTGAGTGTGGGCATCCACTTTGCTGTTCTACTAGGACAATGCTGGTAGTAACTAACCTTGACCCTGCTTGCTGAACTGTGTTTTTTTATTCATTGTTTTTAACGTACGCCGTTCCATCGCAAGACCTCAATGTTTGCTGAAGTGTTGGCAGCACTACCTGCTCAGGGGGCTAAAAGAGTCACAAACCCTCCTCTGTGCTGATTCCTTCTGGAAAGAACAAGCAGAGTTCTGTCCCCCCCCCCCTCCAAGGCCTTTGGGGTCTCTCTCTCTCTCTGAAAGTATAAATAGAATTTGAGTATTCCCAAACTCATAAAATAAAATTTCAGACATTTTTTTCCGGTGCAAATGCTTTCCTCTACAAATACATTAAAACACAGACAGGAAGTTGGAATTGGTGTGAAAACAATAGAATGGTGTGGGGTTAGCCTGGAGCGTGTTGTAAACACCCTCACAACCTCACAGTCCAGCCTGGTCCAGGGGCCTCAAATGGGGAAACCAGGACATGCGGAAGGGTGTGAACAGATTTGTGTGTGTGTGTGTGTGTGTGTGTGTGTGTGTGTGTGTGTGTGTGTGTGTGTGTGTGTGTGTGTGTGTGTGTGTGTGTGTGTGGTGTGTGTGTGTGTGTGTGTGTGTGTGTGTGTGTGTGTGTGTGTGTGTGTGTGTGATGAATGGAAGGGATGCTCTTGCCAACAGGCTGGACAGCAGCTGCAGCAGAATTTGTTTGAGTGAAATATTGGTATCTGTCGGTGAGAGAGGCAGAAAGAGTGAGAGAGACGCAGGCAGAGAGAGTTAGAGAGATTGGCAATTCTGCCCCTTTTGGCTGGGAAACCAAGCATGCTTGAAATTGTATTGCATGTCTGACCATGCATAGTGTCTGACCATGCATAGTGTCTGACCATGCATAGTGTCTGATCATGCATAGTGCCTGACCATGCATAGTGTCTGACCATGCATAGTGCCTGACCATGTCTGCATTTCTCTGTCTGCGTGAACCTTCCACTGACAAGTGGCGTGATGGATACATTTCATTCCCACACGGTAAAACTTCAGAGGGGGCATGGGGTGTGTGTGCGTATACGTACATATGTTTGTGAATTATTGTATATGGGTGTGTATGTGCATGTGTGTTACCTTTAGCTGCTGTAAGCGCAGTCTCTCGTCCTCCATGTCTCTCTTCGCCTGCTCCTGCTCCTCCTGCATGCGACGCTTCTCCTGAGACCCAGAGAGGGAAGAGGACAAAAGACGGGTTGAGACGGACAGAAAGACAGAGTGGGAGGTGGCAAGGGACATTTTGGGAGACATTCAGCCAGATGGAGAGCGAGAGAAATTCACAGAATGAGAAAAATGGACAGAAACACAGCAGAAAAAAGTGAAAGAGCGAGAAAGAGAAGGAAAGAAGCACTTTAGTGTGACATGGAGAGGTAAACTGCTACCAAGACAATGAGGCGTATTACATGAGATTAGCACACAGAATAATGCAGCATTGTGCTATAGCTAAAGGTGACAGTAGTCCTACAAAGAGGAGGTTGTGGTGATACAGTCTTGACAAACGTCAACACATCAGAACTGGGACACGAGAGGGATTCAACCGAAATTAAGTTGTCAAGACTGCACAGACGGCAGAATAAGATGGAAAAAATGAGTGAATAAAATAACAAAAAAGTAATACAGGAAGAACATAATAGAGATATAATAGGGAAGTAGGAACAGAGAGGCACCAACAGAGTGAGGAAGAGGCCTAGAGCAGAGGGTTGTTAGTGTTAAATAGGGGGCTTTAGCCTATAATACTCTACTATTGTCACAAAGACGCCAACCGTCTCCATGGCAGCCTGTTGGTGTCGTTTTACCAAAGCATCAGGGTGGACCTGGCGCCATACACAGTAGCCTGCTTCAATTATTCAGGGGCCAAGGAGCACACTCTGTCCTGTGTGTGTGTGTATATGTGTGTGTGTGTGTGTGTGTGTGTGTGTGTGTGTGTGTGTGTGTGTGTGTGTGTGTGTGTGTGTGTGTGTGTGTGTGTGTGTGTGTGTGTGTGTGTGTGTGTGTGTGTGTGTGTGTGTGTGTGTGTGTGTGTACACTCACAGCGATAGCCTGCAGTCTCTGCTGGTACTTCTCCGTCTCATCCATCTTGGCACCTGTAATACAGCAGCAACACATGGTGAAAGGTGAAACACCATCAAATCCTACAACTGGAATCGTTTGCCGACAGCCACCTCTGTGACAGAGCAGTGTTACATCTGTGTTGCTATCTGGAAGTTGCATCATATGCCTCTGTATTGCCGAAGACTTCAATATTTGTTAGTCTGGGGCAGACTTTCGATTACTGTTTGCCCATCTCAATGTTTGGATACCTAGGGACAAACCCGTAAATGGTTTAACTTTGCTGATTATTTTAACAGAAACTATTCATGCTTTTCATGGTTAGGAGACAATGATTCATAGAATTATTTGAATGCAAGTCAGCAAAATGGAATTGTTGTCAATGGGATTGTCTCAAATCCCCTGTTGAGTTTCACGGTCCCCTTAGAAACGCCTCTGTCCAGCCCCGGAGCGATTCATTTCAGCTGCTGAGGTGTGTTTGATAGACCATCTTAGACAGTCCTTGTCTTGCAGAAACACTCTTCTTTCCCTTTTGTCTGAGGCATCATAACGTTGCCATGGGCTCTCCCCCAGCTGATGTTTGTTTGTGCATTAAGAGATCTTTAGTCAAGCCTGCGGCCGACATTAAATGGATCAACATTCAAACTCTGCATGATACAACATGAGAGAATAAAGTCGCAATCACATGAAGACAGAGGCAGAGAGAGGGTGAAGAAGTGAAAGAGAAAGTGGGGTAGAAAAGGAAGGAAACATTATGGGAGGTGGGAAAGAAGAAGACGGCAAGATGGACAGAATAGGAGGGTGTCAGAGGCAAATAATGTCTCCTTTTTACAGTGTTTTTACAGTGTAGAGTACAGAAACACTCCCCTGAGAGACTTCTGTGGGGGCTGAGTTACTTGAAGACACACACACACACACAACCTTTTAAATATGGAGAAGAACTAAAATGGATGAGAGGATGAAGAAACAGTTTTGTCAGTAATGAAAAGTCAGGGACTCCCACGGGGACCACCCATGCACAAAGACACGAATTTATGTAATTATAATACATATAATTCAATTTTTAAAGAGCAATTTAACCTAAAACTTAAAATCTGGTAAAATGCCTTATATGGCCCTTAACATAGTAATGTACATCATTTTGTCAGTTACTAAAATGAACTGAACGTGTGCTCGACTTCACAATGAGGGACACATTTGGCGCATTTCCACTAGCACTGCTCAGCTCGATACGGCTCGGCACGGCTCGGCTCGGCTCGGCTTGGTTGTGTTTCCATTACAACTGGTGCCTCCTCGATGTGGGCGGGGTCGTCATAACATGGCTGCGCGAAACCGCTGTGACGTCATTTACACGGCGCCAAGCAACGTACAAATCCGGAAGACCAGAACAACAACAACAACATCAGAGGAGGACAGCACATGGAGGACATGGAGAGGCGATCGTGTTGCTGCTCACCCTGTGGCTTTTTGTCGCACAGAAGGCAAGAGAAGAGAGCCAGAGAAGACTCCGGGCCACAAGACAAAACACTATTGAAAAGTTGCGCGGTTGTGACGCTTCCAGTGATAACACTCATCGGCCAATCAGTGGAAGGCAGTCGGCTGACGTCACGTTTTAGTAACGCTTCAGCTCGCTTGGAACCAAGGCTGAGGTGATACCAAAAATGTACCCGGTTGCAGGTACTGCGTGCTAGTGGAAACACGCAAATAGCGCGCCGAGCCGAGCCGTACCGAGCCGAGCCGTGCTAGTGGAAATGCGCCAATTGTGTGTGAATGTGTGGAGTTCTACCTGGGCACAGTGGCTGAGGGCGGTGTCCAAGAGAGGGTTAAGGTTCTCGGAAAATTATAGTACAACGCCACGGTGTGTGTGGATGTGCTGAACTCGTTTTATTTCCGTGTCCGAGTGAGGGTTACGTTTCGTATAACGCCATGTTGTGGTGTGGGGCACACTTCATATACAACACCGATCATATACAACGATGGTACCAAGACAGTATCACAAAGTAGTTGCTGTGGGTCACAACATGCCCACCTCCTTCCGAGAATATATATTTTTTTTCAGCTGGAACAGCAGGTTCTCCGACATTTTAAGCCATTTACTGAAATACCATGTATGAAAACATTCACAAAACAAGAGATGGAATAGTATTGTATAGGATCCTGGGCCCTGCATCGCTCACTGGTTAAAAAAAAACTTAAAACACCAGCACTTAATTTCCAACATCTGCTGCCTCCAGGACAGGCCTGGAGAGCGTGTTGCAACAGCAACCACATTTCATTCGCTCCACACTGGTCGGGTGTTCAGTTTTCCCAAGCAATGGTTCACTATGCCAGTCCCTCTGCTGTCCCTCTACTCATCTCCTACATGCTTTTGCTGATCGGTCCCATCTTACCTTCAATGCTTCCCGTCAATACTCTTCTCCATAACGTCGCCTTCTCTCTCTACATCACCTTCCCTGCGTTATCTTCTCTCCATCTCTCTCCCTCTGTCACTGTCTCTCTTTAGTCATCTGATTGTCCTTTCCCTTTAGCCTTTTGTTGGTCTAAAAGGGAGAGGAGAATAGGAAATGTGAACTAATGAACAGAGAGAGTTCTAGTCACTCCCTCGCTCTCTCCGGCGTTACTAGACCCATGGAGTTGGCTCTGCAGGAACTGCGCCGTTGGCATGGTTTCACTGAAAACATTCCTGGCGCCTAGGTGGCAAAAGAATGCACATTCATCCCCCTGTGTGAGTGTGCTTGTGTGTGTAAGCCAGAATGTGTATTTATGTTGCGTGTGGCGGTTACAACGTATATTTTCCCAGCGGTAGACCGCAGAGTGAGAGGGGCGGTTACCTCACAGCTGATCAGTAGGGGGCTTAGGAGCCTATTTTGTCAAATCCAATCAAATAAAACACACACACACACACACACACACACACACACAAACACACACCAACACAACACACACACACACACACACACACACACACACACACACACACACACACACACACACACACACACACACACACACGTTGGGAAATTGCACAGGGCTGCATATTTTCCTCGTTTATAGTTTGCTCTCTGGTGTTCCAGAAGACCCTTCCGTAAACAACTTTATTGTTCAGCACATTCTGAGAAGTGGCGCTACCTATGAAAACCTTTTGATTATATTCACTGAGTAAATCCCAAACAGAGATTAGCGTTAGCATTTCATCCCTCCAAGTGCTCAGAGGGTAGCTTTTGGAGAGATCCAGCAACACATCCACTGAATGAAAGGGATTTTCAACAATCATTAATGGCATGGGGGCTAATGATCACATGCCCCCAATGCTGCTTCCAATTGGCTAACAGCAAATGACGGTTGATTCACTTAGGGAAAGAAAGACGGGTACCGTCTCACATGAAGACTTTACCCTAACCTTGCGCTGTCTTGGAACAGCTGATTTCAATGCGTGCTCCCAGACAAGAGGAATTCCTGGAGAAAAGTGTGTGTGCGCCGTGCGGAGGGTCAAAAGGTACCTGGACAGAAGCTAGGGTGGCTACTGCCAGTGCAATTGTGCAGGGTTTCAGGGTACTGGCTCTCTGTGTTATATCTAAAAGGTAGAGCGGTTGAAATGTATTGGAATAAACCTGACCCTGAAGAGGGATAAATAGGAAATTGGGTTCGCTCTCTACTAGCACCGTTCAAACCGCTCTGTCCTACTTCTTCAGGGATTACCGAATAGCGGTGTTTCAGCACCAACCAACCACACACACACACACACACACACACACACACACACACACACACACACACACACACACACACACACACACACACACACACACACACACACACACACACACACACACACACACACACAATGATGCAATCTAACCCACGCCCGTCCCCCTCGAAACATTCACCACATTTTGATGTCTTATGCTCGGCTTCTCCGAGAGAGAGACAGAAAGAGAGAGATAGATAGAGAGAGAACATTATTACGGTACAATAAATCATTCTAAAAGGCCTGTTTGATATTGCTCCATGTCAAGTGCTGTTCCTTAACTGCTGTAATGAAGTGCTAATACCTGCATTACCCAGAGCGGTTATCACCGGGTGCTTTAATATGAGCCTTCAAAAGCGTGCAGTCAGCTTTTTTCTGCTGCTTTGGTGTGCTACAGATATATAGGCCTTAGCCCTCACAGGACGTGACAGCACCACCAGTACGAGATCATCCACACCAGTAAAGAACTGAACCCTGGAAAAGCCAGGAATAGACATGGAAACGACATGGATATAAAAGAGAGAGAAAGATGCTAAGGGAGTAAGACAATGAGGGGTCAGCATTATCATTTCAAGGCAGCTAGATAATCTGAATGAATGCCCTTCCCCAATGTTGTCGGGACAGGAAGAGAAGTGGTGACGTCCTGCAGTGTCCAATCACAGCGACCCTGAACTCCACCCCCCCCCCCCCCCCCCACCCCGGCCTTCACTCAGGAAGAGCCCCAACTTTAAATAGACTCCAACATCAAACATAAACTTTTTTTCTTCGACCAGAGACGGGGAGAAAATTTAAACAGCAATCAGTCCCTGGCGAGAGTGGTGGCCGACGTGAGACAGCGCTGAGTGCGTTTTCATCAGCTATTGAAGTCCAGCGGCTTCATCGACTCGCCTGCATAATCCATCGAGGACATGGATATCATTGCTTATCCAAGTGGAAATTCATCTAGGACAAGATTGGTGCATTAGTTTGTGTGTGTGTGTGTGTGTGTGTGTGTGTGTGTGTGTGTGTGTGTTGTGTGTTGTGTGGTGTGTGTGTGTGTGTGTGTGTGTGTGTGTGATAAATGGAAGGAATGCTCTTTTAGTGTGCATCGGTGCATTAGTGTGCGTGGGTGCAATATTGTGTGGAAGAGAGTAATTTGAGAGAAAAAAACACGTTCCTTCAAGTCCATCTCAGGCAGAAGGGTTTCTGCCTGAGATGGACTTGATGGGTTGCTTCTACATGCACATGTGTGCATGCCTGTTCTTTCTGATGGCTTTAGCCCTCACATTTTTCACATAATGATGGCATTTGGAGTGCGCTGTGGAATATCAAAGCAAACTAGGGATGGAACGGTATGGAAATTTAACCTCATGGTTATTGAGACCAAAATTATCCCGGTTTCTGGTATTATCGCGGTATTTTTTGAATACCCAAAATATGCCCATACTTCAGACTTAGTCCTCTTAGAAGGTAAGGATGGGCAACGATCGTCGAATAGCCGGAGTCAGGTAGAATATGAATGTGGCTATTGTAATTTATTACACGGCTCTTCTTAATGCTGTTCAACGCTCCGTTCACTTGCATGGGCCTTCACAACTTCCGGTGGTAAATCATTTTTTGATAATTCACCGTTGCTAAGCATATAATGACCTCTGTCAAGGAAAGTCGTTTTTTTTTTTGTGTGTGCGTGTATCCGAGGTGCGTGTGTGTGCGTGCGTGGGGGGTCCTTCAATGACAGATTTTCGAATATTATTCGAATACTTCTCAGTGAATATTGAATAGTATTTTTTGCTAGAAATGCACATCCCTATAAGAAGGCTGATGGATGTCTTGAGCGCTGTCGTCTCCTCCTTCTAAATGTAAATGTAAATGGACTGCATTTATATAGCACTTTTCTAACTAAAGCGCTTTACAATAATTAATAATTACAACCATGCAAGGCGACAGCCAGCTCGTCCAAAGCAGTTAGGGTGAGGTGCCTTGCTCAAGGACACCTCAACACTCAGCTAGGAGGAGGAGCTGGTTATAAGCGATATAAGCGGTTATAAGCGGTTATAAGCGATCATGAAGTCGCTTATAACCAAACTCAACTCCTCACCACTGGTAGGGTTTTGTGAACCCATTGGAAGAAAGCAAAGTCTTCACAGGTCTGCTTGTTCAAGCACACACACATCCCCGATGGTTAACAACACTTAAATAGGAAAAACCCCAGTAAACAATATCAAACTTAAAACTTGACTCAGCCAATTCAGGTAGGTTCAAAAAACAATCTATTAATTTCTGTTTTACAAGGTCATTTTTATTTTTTTTCATTTGTGCTTCATATAAATGGATTACGCCTATTTTAGTCTAAGCTCACACAGTGAAGCGAATCCAAATCAATATCCAAAACGATGTATATTTTTTAATGTATATTAATTTGCCCAGTAGATGAAAGACAGCGCAAGAATAACCCTATTTATTTTCCATTCTGCCCGGACACCCGGATAAAATGGGACCTGCTGGGGCTGTAGGTTTTTATTCAGGAAATATCCCTCCATGTGTCTTTCTCTATGATGGGTTATCTTGCTCTGTAATGGAGATGTAATTGACATGACTTCTGTAATCAGCCTGTGCAGTACAAATGTTCTTTCTATTATCACACAAGATTTGGGATTAAGCACCACCTAATCATAATACATACTAGCACACTAGCCTTTACACCTAGCACTCACAAGCCAGCCCTTGATTCCCTCCACGATTACATCATGCTATTGTTATTAAGGAGAGGAATTCTTCTTGAGACGGTAATTTCCCCTTCTTAGGCAGCAGTCAAACTATTTATACTACTACATACTGGTGGTGGTGATCTCTGGTTCAACGTGGGATATTATTTCATAAAATGCAGTACCAATTCCAATCGGCCTTGAATTTTCATATAAACACATGCTGTTGTGTGGCACACTGTCACATCAGCCAGGCACAATAACACAAAATGCTAGGGAATGTGAGGAATTCTGCCGAGAGAGAACTTACTGCAACTGGTGGCTGCTTCAGGCGAGTCAGTGGAACCAAGATTTGTCTTTAACTTTTGATTGGAGGATCATAGCTTAGGTTAAATGGTACAGCATAATAGGACAGTAGGACGGATGAATGTGACCCAACCGGCTATGAGTGACTGAGAGATAGCAATTATGAGCTAGAGATGTTGAAAGGTCAACACTGAAGTTCCTTTTCAAACAAAGCCTGACAAATAAGGCCTCAAAAGAAGAATTTATCTCATCACCTGCCACAAATGGCACGCAGCTTACAGCATACAGGTACAGAGAATGAGATAAGTGGACCAAGAGAGAGGGGTTGTGGAACATGACCAAAGGGGGATTTTAAATGACAACTGAGAGCAGCGCAAGGGGCGGAGTCAAGTCAAATCAAGGAAGGAATCAGCGAAGATTCCCAACACACTAGCAAGTCCTGACACGAAACCCAAAGCTGTCTCCACCAGTCCCCTATTATCCATCAGACACACATCCTCTTCCACAGCTGCATGGAGCCTACAAAAAACAGCAAGCAACCACTTTTTGGTTTCCAACTTTACGCCAATATTTTGCACATGCACCATCTAGGCACGCACGCGCGCACACGCACACGCCAACACACACACACACACACACACACACACACACACACACACACACACACACACCACACACACACACACACACACACACACACACACACACACACACACACACGTGTTAATGAACTTATACAATGACCCACTTTCTATGGTATTAAGGCTTACTTTTGTATGATGCATGTGTCTTGAAAAGCAAAAGCATGTGCTTGTGACAAGTAACTGCTCGCTACATTTGTTTTGTCTGTGTATGTGAGCAAGGGATTAGCGAGTGTGAGTGTGTGAAAAATGTGGAATGCAGGACTGGTGTAATCCGTCCTCTACTCATTTCCCCATTGTCACGGTGTCCAAACCAGGGGCCACCACGCCTCTGGGGCCAACAGCCCAGCCAACAGATCACACCAGTCAGCTATCATGAATCACTATTCAGCTCTGCTTAATCCAGCAGTTAGCTAGGGGGGGGGGAGTGGCGGTGACGATTTCTCAGTTGGCTGGCCACCAGTCCCACTAGACAGGTCTAACCCTGGAGGGTCTAGACACGTAGTAAGTAGACCGGAGGGGACAAACTCCCGTCGTAGAGACCTCGGTGCAGTTAAGTTGCCAAGACTCTTTGGATTCATTACATTTCGTTTGAGTCATAATTTACGCCACTAATGCCAAGATTAACAAAAAAATGATCCAATGTTTACCTTTTAGTGTCATCATCATCATCATATTGAGGACATGTGTTGACAAGGAGGTGGGGAAGAGGGAGACAGCATGTCATTTTACAATTCACTCCTCTCATAACCTCGACAGTCTTGAGCACTTTAACCAATCCCCCTGTCTCCCTCTCACTTTCTGGGATTATTGCTCAAAAAAGAAAGGTTGGCTCGTATCAAATAACGTTCAGGGAGTTACTTGATAACTTTTAATGTAAGGAATGTAACCTGCTGCGGATTAGGGGTGTGGATTCAGAGGCCCAGTGCTTTAAGATAATCAAATGAAGAATACTCTGAATGCACTTTACGAACAAAAAAACCCTCATACAGATACGATTCAATTCAGTTCATAGATTATATTACTTTTTGTGTTTAAAATTAGAATTATGTTGGGAACCCCAAATCATGGTTTTTATTTTATTTAAAAACATCACAGGCATCATGGGTCCCCCTACAGCACAGAGATACAATGGCCCTGGCTGGCTCCGCCCAAAAGATGACCTCAGAAGGAGCCGAATAAATGACGACGGGATGGCTACCAATTGCAGACAGAAAACTGTATCCTCACTAAAAATATTGCCAAAAGACAGTGGTGTGCGCACATAGTGGACTCTAATGCCATTTCTTGTTTTACCATTGTATGAGACCATTTCTGCTAGAATAAATAAGAGCCCTGCTAGGATCAGTAAAGCCTTTCTGCGCCCGCAGATATTGGCACAGTGCACAGCAAGCACACATCAAGATAGTGCACCTCACACACACACCTCAGATCTGCAGCTAGAAAAACATCCTGAGGGTAACACTGGACACAGCCCTCACAGAAACAGGTTTCCATCATAGTCAACTAGAGAAGCCATTCAGTCATTATTTTGGTATAAATCACCATTTGATTGACAGTACATTGTGCCATATAATGATATTACAACTGAACAATATTTCGAGAGTTCTAAATTGTTGATACTTCATTGCAGCTGTGAATGCATTATGCAGTACTACATTTTTTAATCCAGGTAACTTAAAAGAGCCTCAATGAGGAAGTATTGTTATTCACCCACAAAGCAAGTAAATCTGGAAAAGCAACCTAAATTGTGTTCTTGGGTGAAAGCACCGGATTGAATTATCACATTTATCTTTCCCGTCAGCCACATCTGGGAATTGTACCGAACCATTCAAAGTTCTCCTGAAGGGTCCAAAGCTGACTGATCTCCCATGACCCAACAACACTGCAGGGTTGTCATGGTAACTGGACCCAGAGCCCTGTCCCAGCAGCTCTGAGCTCCAAGCAGGGGTTAAGAGGTTAGCACAGAGAGCGATACTTCACCCTCCTCTCGATAGTAACCAGGATGGCTTGGTCAACATACACCCCCGGAGCCCACCAGGGTGGCAAATTATATGAGGGCTGAGGTTACACCTAGTCACCTACCCCAGCTGATAACCTGGCCCAGCAAGCAAAGCTGGTGGTCTGAGAAGAGGGATTGCGGGGGCGGCTTATGAAATTGAATTTGAAGCATACTATACCAAGCAACAATGGGCACAGGCAGACTCAGAGCATCTGGCCCTCTTTACAGAGCAGGTCATTATGGGTAAGTGGTTGCTGTGTAGGTAGCAAAGGGGGCGAGGGTCTGGTTCATGAATAAAAACAGTTTCAGGCCTTTGCATGGTTCTTCAAGCACATTGCAGCCTAAAATTTGGGGTTTGAGTGCCTTACTGATTGCCTTGAGGAACGAGCAACCCTTTAGTAGTAATACAGGATGTACCTTCTGATCTTCCTGCACATACAAGAGAATTTTAAGCATACTCAAGTGTTCATTAACACAAAAAAGATTGGCTTAGTGTGCCAAATCAACAGGGATTTACTAGCTCATTCAATGCTGCATGAACAAAAAATGGTTATACAATGATACATACAAAATAGTTGGATAATTAACTTTGGTTAAAACAATAAACCCAAAAGGTTTGCTATTATTGCGGGGGGGGCAAAGAACAGATCATCCTATAAAGACTGGAGCCAACCGGTTTGTCAAATACCTCTTCTATGAGAACACACAGAATATCCATCCCTACTAATCTAACTGGCAAGTTCCAGAAACATTTCAACAGTTTATCTGGATAGGGGATATGGGCTGGATTTGTAGAGGTGGCGGTAGATCAGATAGTACATCCTGTACTACTACTCAAGGGTTGCTGATTCCCCAAGGCTTCAGTGTCCATCAGTAAGGCACTCAAACCCCAAATTTTAGGCTGCAATGTGCTTGAAGAACCATGCAAAGGTCTGAAACTGTAAATTAACTCATTGTGTCCGGTGTTCAAGGAAAAAGTATATTTGCCGTTGGAAATATTACAGCAATTAAAGTAAACGACCAGCACACATCAAACTCAGCTCTCACTTGTGATTCATGATTTTGTGCACGTTCTACCCACAAACAATACTGGAATGTTTTAACAATTATAAATCTAAAGCTATTGGCGGAGAACATTGAGCAGTTAGTTCCCTTTGCAACTCTTCCTCAAAACATTTTCCCTATTCCAATATCTTTATACCAAAGGGTCATAACTCGACTGTCGTATTCTCGTCTGGCACACTTGTTTGCACAGTCAGTGTAAAGAACGGGCTGTAAGTAAGACAGCGAGGCAAAGCAGAGTAAATATAGAGAACATAAGGTTTGTTTTTCTCTTTTGGTCCTCCAAACGCTTTCTACGCTCTACTGCGTTCTTTACCAATATGTATCTAACTAGTGAAGAATGGTATGTCTAATATATACCCTTATTGTGGTAATTCTATCTTGTAGGGATTGTCGCTCTGCTGTTAATTTGTCTTTATTTTATATCTGGCAGTAATCAAATTCCCAGCCATCCATAGCAGAGCCTTTTTGTGTTCCTCCTCATTGTGCTATCACACAGTGGAGTATTTAATCACTCATTATTTTCCATTAATCAAGCAAAACCGAATGGCCTTTAGTTTGTTTGTGATGTAAGTCTGATTACATTAGCAAGTCACTCGTCTGTAGGCCTACAGTCATACAACAGAATTTGCCCCTTGAAAATAGCTGAAAACAATGTTGAAAAGTTTTATGAAGACTAGAACAAAAGACTGAAATAATTTAAGGGGCTTAATACGCATTTCATCCCCTTCTAAACTATTGCAACATCTGAATAGATGGGTTTTGAATTAATTAAACATAAAATGCTTTAGTTACAATGGATTTGATTCTTTGGATTTGCTATTGATGTGTTCTCAGGTCAAAGTACACATCACTCAAATGTAAAGTGAGATCAGCAAACAAATAGGCTTAACTTTACAAATATTTTTTTTTTATCCAAAGATGTCCGGTAGCACCATCACTATGTGAGCAGACATAGAGGCCTATGTACGATCTACCGTTTCACCGCAAGGCACCAATGTTGTTCACACACTATACAACAGCAAGATGCCCGGAAACCATCTCGATGTAATATTCACAGGATCATAAGATGTGAAAAACACATTTGCACTGCAAACTTTTCACATTGGACACGTTCAGCCGTTTATATACCTGAGACGCCATCAAACAAGATGTTACTTCATAGAGCTGTGTGGAGCAGCAGTAGGCTCATGGATAAACCAACATGCGCCTGAATATAAAACATAGCCTACCTTCCACGCCTGAAGCAAGGGGGGTATTGGGGCATATACGTGTCTGTGTGGCTGGTGGTGGTAATGGTGGGTGGGGGTCATCATAACTGAAGACAAGACACCTTTATCGAAATATCCATAGAGTATCTCACTGGCGCCCACTATAGTGGCCTCGTGCATCACCGGATAACCATGTAAGAAAATAAGAAGCAATCAGTGATTAAACTGAACACGTCAAGGTTCGTTCGTTTTTGAGATAAACAACAGAGTTTACTTCTCTGGTTAAATTGATCAGCGCATTTTGGGCTCAAAGGCTGCACAACAGGGCCTACTGATAGCGTTTGTCTGCGTTAATATCTAATCTCGTCATTAGGTTTGCCCCACAGAGGTCACAGAACTCAGCAGCTGTCGAGCAGTCTACTCTACTCATGGTCGGGGGCAATTCTTGGCTCAGTTCCAAAAGGTGTCAGCCCAAGGACATAGCCTATTCGTTGTTAAACCAGTTGGCAAGTTACAAACGGAAAATAAGACAAATAAGTGAACATTTTAAGCTTGTGAAAATAGTCAACGGAAGACGTACCTTTTCCCAATGTGCCACTTGATATCCAATACTCCAATACGTATTCGTCGCGACAGCTGGAATCAGTGACCTGAAAGGGTGTCCCGCTATTCAGCAAGGTCCGAGGAGGGTACTTTCCAGCAGAATGAATTGTGTGTGCGTATTGTGTGTGTGTGTGTGTGTGTGTGTGTGTGTGTGTGTGTGTGTGTGTGTGTGTGTGTGTGTGTGTGTGTGTGTGTGTGTGTGTGTGTGTGTGTGTGAGAGAGAAAGATCCAGCTTCGCAGCTGAACACCTGTGTGGCGTCTCGCGACCTGGCGGTGAAACACAAAGCTCGTCACATGAGCTCCAGTCTCCAGATCGGCAACGAACACGCGGTTCTGAAGTTCAGCTGTAATGGAAAAAGTTGCTTTAACGGGGGTAGAAACGGAGTGCAATGATTTCAGTGACTGCCTGCCTGCCAGTCCTCTTCCCCTGAACGCTTTTCGACAGGCAAAATAGAGACTGGTCGCCTGCTGGTTACCTGACTCGCGTTAATATCTTCAGCCCGGCCCTCTTTTTAGGAAGAGACATCACACCCCCAAGTTTCCTGTTGTTCCCACCGCCCCGCCACGCTGGTTCAGGTTTAAGTAAGTACTGACATTTTCACAGGCGGATTTTATAATCTAATGAATCGTTCATCTACGACAATGACCCCATCTAATTCAGAATCATTTACGTCCAATTGTGGTTATTTATAATTTTACAAATATAGTCATTGGCGCCTATTTTTGGTGCCGAGTAGCCTCACAGCGGAATCGGTCTGTGATAAAAAGGTGTGATATGGTGACGTGCACAATAAAAGTTTGTATTAATTCAAATAAATGATAAATGGTATTAATTACCGTAATGATGGCAGATTTTTCCTCTCGATAATTGAATGCAAACAGACCTGGCTGTATATTGATAACGTTTGCAAGGAGAGCATCGTGAAACTTGGATTAGGCTACTTTTTATTTCCCAAGAAAATAGACAGAGAAATTTAGATAGCAACCAGAAATAAAAACCCAAATATAGAAATAAATAAATAACCCCTGTTAGCATAGGTAACTCAATTGTCTTGTGGATATTAGTAACAACACAATATTCCCTCTCTTCTCTACATCAATTTCTTTCTCCATGATGTAATTCAGCAAGAGACGATGTTGCTGTCATGTGCATTCAGCCTAAACTGTCTCTATATAAGTGCAAGCTTACATAAGTGTGTGTGTTTGTGTGTATGTGTCTGTGTGTGTGTGTGTGTGTGCGTGTGTGTGTGTGCGTGTGCGTGTGCGTGTGTGTGTGTGTGTGTGTGTGTGTGTGTGTGTGTGTGTGTGTGTGTGTGTGTGTGTGTTTGTGTGTATGTGTGTATTTGTTGCCACCAACATGTCAGTGGAAGTAATTACGGAAAGTCATGAATAAAAAGCTTCTCAACGCTTGAGTAAAAAAGATGCAGTGTGCGTGAAGGTCCTCTGAGATGCCATGAGATACAGTTATAAATGTATTAATTTTGATAGATTCCCTTGTGCATGTTTTCAATGCGTCGTAGCATCATTGAGACCGACGGTTAGAGGTACAGAAATAGTGGTGCAATATTACAGCCACTACGAGGCAGTCCCACAATGAGCTTTCCACAAACGTGCCATTTTCTAGAGGCGGGTCAAGGTGGAGGGTGAGGGTGACCGCGGCGGTGGTGCCCCGTGGCGGTGGTGCCCCTCGGCGGTGGTGCTCCGCGGCGGTGGTGCCCCGCGGCGGTGGTGCCCCGCGGCGGTGGTGCCCCGCGGCGGTGGTGCCCCGCGGCGGTGGTACGCCTCGGAGGCAAATATCTTGGCGGGCAAGGCAGAGAAAGTGGAGTTAACTTGGCCTCTTATGACGACATATGGGGCCAAATTCGAAATCGGAGCATCTGAGCTTTCATTTTTTAGCAGGATACCTCGAGCTAGTTTTACACCTTACACCATTTCTAGCTACTGGGGGACCATAGGTCGGCTAGGGGAACTCGTACTAATGTTAGAAAACCTCACAAAGTGAACATTTCACATGGGACCTTTAAAGTAATGCACAAATCGACCGTTCACAGAATGAGGCGAAAATTATTTTCATACAATCACACTAATTGGGACCTATGTTCATAGATATGGGTGGACAGATGTGGGAGAGTGAGCAACCATTGTCAATCTAACCACTATTTAATTTCCCTTTTGTGAATGGCAGCCTTTTATTAAAAATAAGTATTAAAATCCAGCCTTGTCAATGAAGTGGTCTTTTTCTCCGGGATGTCCGAGTTTGTACATTCTGCAAGAAACAATGGAGTAGGAACACACAGGACAAGTATCTAAGGATAGTCCATCTTAGTAGATTCTCTAAGCTTCGCAGTTGTGCTTACCTGAGTCCATATGATGTCCCCTGCACATCTTTCCTTGACCACATGACGTTTCCATCGAGGTCAAGAAAAGAGGTTAGGAAACGACATAGCACATGCTTTTTTTACTTTCCGACCGCAACCAAACAATGCTTGGCGATTGGTATCGATCAAATAACACATACTATTTCATGCTCTTATTGGCTGATATGATTATCAGGTCATCTGCTGATTAGGCGTTGATCTGACATGTCCTCCACTTATTGAAATGGAATTGAAAGTTTACAGCCATGCCCCAGAATGACCAAAAATATTTTTTTTTTAAGGTGTGAATAGTTCAGTTCTCCTTTAATGAGTACTGGAACATTTAATTTTCCCTATGATCTGGGTGCTACATTAAAACATTTTAAACTTATAAACCGCATACCTCCGGTAGATGAGAAAGCAAGATTAAAGATGTATTATAAATAGATATGCTGGTACTGATCCTATACTTTTTATATGCTGCAGGCGAGTTGCAGAGTGTCATATTTTATTACAACAAGAATGCAGAACTAAATATAACACCGATAGAGGAGAGAATCTTAAACATGTCCTCTTCAGTAATGGTAGCAAAATGCATACAGTCACACAGGGAAAGTGACTTTGTTTTCCTGAGCTTTGGATGGTAGGTAAAATGACCAAGTGGGAAAATGTATTATCACAATGATTATCATTATGATTGTCAGACGAGAATGTGATCTGGGTATTAGTAGGTATTAATGTCATAGATTTGAGAGCTTTATGATAATTGGTACTAATGAATAAACATAATTTATAATAATTATCGTACTATAGCAGGCCTGTCACACAAGTTACTCAAGTTGGTCAGTGCGCATGTGCCAAACAGCCTGCAGCTCACACACACACACACACACACACACACACACACACACACACACACACACACACACACACACACACACACACACACACACACACACACACACACACACACACACACACACGCGCACCGAACACACACGCACTCGACGAACACACATGCACGCACACGCGCGCGTTGAAAGACCACTACAAGATCGATCCAGCATCCCGCAATGTCTGATATCCCCCCTCCGCCCTTCCGTCTGTTTTAACAGCGTCGCCGTCGGCAAACTCTCCCGGGTAACAAGTTCTGTCTATAGACTGTGGAAATTGCGATAAAAGAAGTGAAGAGACAACTTCTCACCTCAATAAGCAGGTCGTTCATTTTGTCATATAAAAAACGTTCAATTCAAACATCGCGCCGACTGGCATATCAACACACAAGTCACGTGATCTTGAAGCGACAGCGTCCCTATAACACAGAACATGTCATGTCAAAAACACAGTATGGTGAATTATGTCTGAATCCACCACAAGACTACACTTTGTTGCTCAAATGTAATATTACTCCCCCTCCCCCTGCGGAACGTTTTAGTTGTTTTATTTTCCTTATGTTTTGTGTGCTATTTGTCGTTTCTTCTATTTGTCTCTAACACATGCTCCAATCTTTCATCGAACGATGCTTCTGATTTTGTGATGCAACTGAATATATGATGATATATATTTCATTTTAGCCACATTTAAGATCCCGCCCCTTGCAAGCCCACCCACCTAAACCCCAATTTATTCTACTGATGTCTAAACAACATCGATGTCCATAAAGCATTAAGTGTGAATCACCCCATGGTAGAATCTCCTGATATTATGTGGCAAAAATGTGTGAAAACAGCTTATAGGTAGAAAATTATTATGCTTGCTTCATAACGTAAGGAAACTATTATGCTTGGTTCATTACGTAATAGGTGAACCAAAATGTTATGCGCTGTAATATTATAGGCTAAATGTTATTATATTATGTGCTCAGATATTTGTTACAGTATGGACTGGGGTTTCCACATTATTGCTATGGGTTTAATTACAACTAGTTGAGCAGAAACTCTAGTAATAATAATAATAAATGGCTTATGTAATGCTTTTCTAGGACTCAAAGACGCTTTACACTGAGGGACAGTGTTGGTTAAGGGTAAAGTACATTTATGAGAACAATGGAGGATTCTGTTAAGCAAGGGCACTTCGTTTTAATGCCCACTGATTTGCAAGTGTAGTGTGCGTTTGTGTGTGGGTCCTTGCTTGTATGTTTCCTCGCCTGCCACTTTACTCTGTGAATGCTGAGTTACCATGGGAACTATTTGACACTGCGACAGCGTCGTGATATTACCCTTTATTCTCAAATGGAGAGGGAAAATACAGCACCTTACATGAGTGGTCGTTGGACTTTTCCCTGCAGTTCAGAGAGCTTTGAAAAGCTGGGCTGTAAGTCAGCCTCTTGTGGGGTTAATAAAAGACTAATCTTTTCAAGTTTGACTTTAGATATGATGAGTTAGACCAGTTTAAAGATGAATCTCCTACCCATATGGCAAAAAGTACAACATTTGTTTTGATACATGCATGTGTCTCCATCTCGATTGCCGGTGCTCTCTATTATGCTTAAGGGTAATTTTCCTCATCACGTCATGTGACTCCAGTCCTATCTCTTAACAAAATGTCTCAAATCAAGTACTGAGGGGTTTTGGGATAATTATCTTCACACAACAAAAAACAAAAACAATACATTGGAGGGGTTTCTGGCAGTGTCAATATTAGAGAGATTGTGTTTTTATCTCATTAAGTCAATTTCAGGACACCACGATATCCCGCTTTCTGTTGGAGGCTCCAGGGTCAACCCAGAGAGAAGTTGGCCTGGTTACTGCAATGTCATTGTAGAAGCACGACATCATCAACTGAAATCTACACGCGTACTACAAACAAATGCACACACACGCAAACACAGATGTCTCAAAGTTTGAATGTAGATCCTGATGAACACAAATGACAGTGCTTCTGTGCCTGCATACCACAATGACCAATAACACACACACACACACACAGACACACACACACACACACACACACACACACACACACACACACACACACACACACACACACCACACACACACACACACACACACACACACACACACACACACACACACACACACACACACACACACACACACACACACACACACACATTATAAGCTGGGGAGCTTGCACCTGAGGCCTCTGACCCACATAGGGCTGGGCGCGTTCCACTTTCCCGCCTGGCCATGTGTCCTTAACCCCGACAGGCTGCAGTGGGGGCTCTTACTGCAGGAATACCTGAGATCATTCATGCACTGTCCATGCAGCATCATAACACAGATTAATGCACACATGCACACTCACTCTTAGACGTAAGCTTGTTCCGGATACACGCGCACCCAAACACACACTCGCACACGGCTTACACACATGGTCGATGGAAAACTGGTTCCTAAGATAGACTGTTAGCTGCTCTTGTTTTCCGTCCGCTGACATACATTCTATTCTTGCTCTCTCTCTCTCTCTCTCCATTCTTGCTCAATCCTTTGTAACACACACAGACCAGGGCTCTTTTCTATTCCTCCTGCACTCCTGCCATTTTCTTCTTTGATTGTATTTTCCCATGCGCTTTGAACGCTCTCACTCTTTCTATCGTTCACACATCTATTAGTCTCTCATATTCTGATTCTCATCTTCTCTCTCTCTCTCTCTCTCTCTCTCTCTCTCTCTCTCTCTCTCTCTCTCTCTCTCTCTCTCTCTCTCTCTCTCTCTCTCTCTCTCTCTCTCTCTCTCTCTCTCTCTCTCTCTCTCTCTCTCTCTCTCTCTCTCTCTCTCTCTCTCTATTTCTATATATTATCTCTATATATATATATATATATATATATATATATATATATATATATATATATATATATTCTCTCTCTCTCTCTCTCTCTCCCTCCCCCTCATATCCATAGACAGCTGGGCTGTGAGGTGCTACCCCCCCCCCCCCAACAGCCCCCAATTCACCCCTCCCCTCTCTTTCTCCCTCTCTCCCTCCCTTTCTTTCTTCTCCAGCGCCTACATATCTTCCCTTCAGTTGACTAATTAGCATTGAAGTGCTGTTCAAGATCATCATTGTTAGCTTAGCGACCTAGCAGTCGGTGTGCAAAACGGAGCGGAGAGTACCATTATAGAAGCGCTCTGCTAGAAGGAGGTGAAGGGGACCGCGGCTTGGTGTCGCTGACAGACAGCGGAGCAGGCAGGTGGGCTCAGTAGCTGTCCCCCTATTCACACTCATCACTGAGGAAGGAGGGGGGGGGGGGGAGAAGAGAATTGTGGGGCGCGCTGAAGAGGAGCAGCGAAGTGCGCGGCTCGCGGCTTTAGCGGCGAACAGAGCGACAGAGCGGAGCGCATAGTGAGGAAGAGCGTAGCCAGCCAAGCTGGAGCAAGAGAGAAAGATAAAGCAAGGAGAGAGGATGGCAAGGTGCTGAAGGGGGACACAGCACAGAGATCACCGGTCACTCAGGCGTTGAAGGTGAGGGAGGATTCATCATCATTCTTGCCAGGTTGCATGAGAGTCTGTTTCATTGTCAGATATCTGTGGAAACGTGTGTGGGTTTCTGGTTGTGGTGTGTGTGTGTGTGTGTGTGTGTGTGTGTGTGTGTGTGTGTGTGTGTGTGGTGTGTGTGTGTGTGTGTGTGTGTGTGTGTGTGTGTGTGTGTGTGTGGTGTGTGTGTGGAGGGGGGGGGGGGGGGGGGGGGGGGGTGGATTAGTTCTGTGAGTTGGATTAGTGGTGTGTGCGTGTGTTTCGTGAGTGGGGAATATAGGAAATAAGGCAGAGTCTATCTTCATGACCTGAATTGTTGAACTTTAGTGAGCACTACAGCAGCATTATACCCTGCGGCACATCCTTTCCCTTTATATGTCTCCTCATCACGTCTTGATTGCTCCCTCTTTGTTTCTCTCTCGAACACACAGACACACACACAGACACACAAACACATACATAGCCTACAAGATCTATCTAGATCACATCGCACTTGTTGGAATGAGGCTGGCAGACTGTAAAGAAAGCAGTGTGTGGTTCATCATCAGTAGGTGTGAGTGTGTGTGGCATCATCAGTGTGTGTGTGTGTGTGTGTGTGTGTGTGTGTGTGTGTGTGTGTGTGTGTGTGTGTGTGTGTGTGTGTGTGTGTGTGTGTGTGTGTGTGTGTGTGTGTGTGTGTGTGTGTGTGTGTGTGTGTGTGGCTTTGAGAAATGACATGTTTCATGTATTTGTTGACATCATAAGTGCTGTGGATGCACATGACTTTGCCAGATTTGCCTCAGTGAACCCAATTGCAGTTTACTTTGTGTGGGTGCGTGCATGTGTTTGTGTGTGAGGGAATGAGCGGGGCAGGGGGGTTGAGTTCTGTTTTGAGTGTGCATGTGAATGTAGGCTTGTTGTGCGGCCAATGTTGTGTTGAGTTGCCTCTCTGAGGCAAATGAGCGGAGGAGGGAGGGACAAAGATAGGTCTACGAACCACATCATGAATAAGTAATGCACTTAAATGCAGGGGAATTGGTCCTTGCTATGTGTGTGTGTGCATTTGGTTGTGTGTCAGTGTGGGTGTTTGTGTGTGTGTGTGTGTGTGTGTGTGTGTGTGTGTGTGTGTGTGTGTGTGTGTGTGTGTGTGTGTGTGTGTGTGTGTGTGTGTGTGTGTGTGTGTGTGTGTGTGTGTGTGTGTGTGTGCGTGCGCGCGCGCGTGTGTGTGTGCGAGTGTGCGTGTGTCTGTGCGTGTCGGTGTGTTAGAGAGTAAGAGGCTCCAACTCTTACTATAATATTTTAATCAATCGTCACTATATCTCTTTAGAATGAGACATAATGATTATGTATATCGTTGTAGTCACAGCACAATGGTATATATTTACACTTTCACCATAATGCATCTCAAGATTTTATACCATAATGTTCCATATACCATCAAATATAATATTAAATAATTGAATCTCAATTTAACAAAGCCTTCACCAGCTGTTGTGTAAAGATCTACCTACCAATTCTATTTCAACGGGTCAACATATATTTAGTTGAATCATTTCAACTCACTATATACTGTAGCTACAGCAGATTGGGTATTGATGTTCAAAGGTTTTGATAATAAAAATGTAGTTCTGTTTTTCAAGGAAAAACTTCTTTGTGTAGCTAGGATGCCTTGGAAATGTAATGTTCTTCAGAAAAACTATTGGAAGGTCTATATTGTCCTGGCAGGGTTCTTGATTCAGTATTAAATAAACGTTCTTCGAAGATTTACATCTTGAAATATGTGTTGTTTTAATGCAATTTAATCTATTTGAATATTGTCCCAATATTGAATAGTGCCCAGTGTATTTCACACTGGAAAAAGCTATGCTGTCCATTTTAATCACGCATTAGTCATTTAATTCACTCACTTTGAATATTTAGGCCAGAATCAAAACAGAATCTGTGAGTCCCCAACTGGCCTGAAGATGTCTGCTGTCTGACTAATGCATATGTAGCAATAATTACTGAACTGCTTCTAAGCATGCATTAAAAGGAAGGGATAATCCTTTGGACTCCGCTAAGGTGGGCACTGATTAATGTAAAAGAGCCACTGATTGATGAAACCAATCGTAAGTCTGAATGAACACACTTAAATCCTTTGACTTTCCCCTGGAACACGCTTAAATACGTTGTCATTCCCCTGGAATTGAAAACCTTCAAAATCACTTCTCCAATTATGCCCATGATGAAAATTAAAAAAATGTAATCAAGTTCCTGAATAAAAAACGACTGGACAATGAACCGAGATGCGATGCTAGCAGTCATTTCTTCATATCAAGCAAACCCAATTTCTAAAAAGTATTAAAGGGAAGTAAGTATACGTAGAAACTCATATTTCAACCCCAAATGCAGCCGAAAAAATGCCTTCAACCTGTCTCAGAAATATAAAGTTCACAGGCAGGAATCAGAGGAAATGGGGCCGTACTTTTGAGGAAGACGAGGGCATGATAGATGGCTGCCCTGCCAGCTCTACCTCTACGGCTGTTCTTAATTAGTCCTCAGTCTTCTTCTTTTTCCCGTCCCATTCATCTGCTCGCCTGCTTTGATTCCAGGGCTAAGTCAACAGTTGAACTGAAGTGGAGCTCAGCTGGGGGATTACTGGTGCTGGTGGTTACCGTTCACTCAGTCCCATTGCTGAGCAGAGACAGGCTCTCCGTTCCCGACTCAAGCCTCTGATGGATCTCCAAAATGGCTGCCTCATGGCTTTCAGTCTCTCTCATCTCCCTGTGCCACAGCTTTTGGGGTTTTTGATCATTTCTGGCCGTGTGTTGTTACCGCTCACTCTGTTTCCTTCCTGCACCTTTTCCTTCCCCAGAGTTTTTTTTTTGTTATTGTTTACTGGCACCTGTGTGTGTGTGTGTGTGTGTGTGTGTGTGTGGTGTGTGTGTGTGTGTGTGTGTGTGTGTGTGTGTGTGTGTGTGTGTGTGTGTGTATGTGTGTGTGTGTGTGGTGGGTGGGTGGTGGGTGGGTGGGTGGGTGGGTGGGTGTGTGTGTGTGTGTGTGTGTGTGTGTGTGTGTGTGTGTGTGTGTGTGTGTGTGTGTGTGTGTGTGTGTGTGTGTGTGTGTGTGTGTGTGTGTGTGTGTGTGCGCGTGTGTTTATATGGATATGTAGTTGAGGATTTAGTCAGCCACTTCTTCAACCCAAATAAGACAGCAAGAATAATTAAACGTTAGTTACAGAATATTGTTAGTGGTTTGATATTTTAGTCATTTTTGGCAGTGAATATATTTATTGGGAGACATTGTTGGGTTTGAAATAGCAACAGAAAATCCTAAGATTCATTCTGATGTACAAGCCCTATATTTGCGCAGACCTTTTCCAGTGATGGATTTGACCTATTCACTGCAGATGGGAGATGGCAGGCGTATATGCACTCCCTGTTCCTTTTCCGAGCATACATAAATAGTCAACCCCAAAGCCCCTTATCACAATGAAACACTTGCAAGGCTTCACAGGCCCAGAACGATCAATATAGATATGGAGTCAGACAGACGTATAGATGGATGGATGGATGGATGGATGGATGGATGGATGGATGGATGGATGGATGGATGGATGGATGGATGGATGGATGGATGGATGGATGGATGGATGGATGGATGGATGGATGGATGGATGGATGGATGGATGGATGGATGGATGGATGGATGGATGGATGGATGGATGGATGGATGGATGGATGGATGGATGGATGGATGGATGGATGGATGGATGGATGGATGGATGGATGGATGGATGGATGGATGGATGGATGGATGGATGGATGGATGGATGGATGGATGGATGGATGGATGGGGCACGATAGTATAGAAACTTGTTTGGTTCCTCCATACCATATGCAGTGCCACTCAATCAGATCAGTTTAGCAGACCAAATCTATTATTTTAAAGACCAAGTGTAATTGTGGTTTCAGCTGGAATTCGAACACTATACGATTTAAAAAAATGTGTTTTGGGCTGAGACTTCTAGGAAGGGGGCCGTGATATGACCCACGGCAACTTTGTGATACATTAGAGTGTGTTGGCAAAACAAGCCACACTATTGTTATCGATGGTTATATATTTTTTTGTGTTGTTGAGATGTGAATGTTTTCATTGGCAAACTTCAACTGAACTCACCTGAAGCTCCAATCACAGCACTTATTGTCCTTCCAAATGCTGTCCTTCTTTAGATTGTCTATGATTAAACAATTTGTACAACTCGCCATATTTCTCTACCTCGACTATCAACCGCACCTTGTCCATGATCACAAATTGAAGCTAGCGGGAAGATGTGAGGTAAAGAGTTGCATAGTCTGTGGAGGGACCCATGGTTGGTGCGTTTAGTGGAGGAACACTTACTGGGGATCATATACAGCCAACAGTTATTTCAAACGATATGCGGGTGCATCATGATCCATGTTGATATTAATCTTCAGCCATGACAAGGGTGCATCCATGACAATGATGCACCCCAATGCAATTGTATGCAGGAATGCAGATTATGATAGCTAGATATTTATTAACAGCTTTGTGATGTGGGGCTCACCTACAAGAAACTCCTGAAAACGTTCAGGAGTTACCGAATCTGCTTTATAACATCCCCCTTAAAGAATAGAAATAAAGGTAATCATATACAATATACCTTTTAAAAATACAATAAATTAAGCCATTGCACACAATGAATGTTAACTAAATTACTCCATTCCACAGAATAAACATAAACAATGAGATTGGCATCATTTGGCGTTTTCTCTTAAATAAGACCACCTTTTCCAAGGCACTTTGATGACATGATGAAGGGACCCCGAGCAGCAAGGTTTGTGTGGGTGTTTGGAGCTCTGTCTGGGCAGCGGTTGATGGCTATGTCTGTTATACTTATAGTATAACGTTGCAGTGTGTGGCGTTTTTCATGTGCAAAACCGCTCATTGTAACACTCGCTAAGAAAAGTAGAACAAAATTGGCATGGGTTGTAAGCCAAGCCTTTCAGTTGAACAATTACAGGGAAAGCCTTGCATGTACATTTTAACAAGCCTGTTGTCAGATTTTGTCATGTTGATTTGACCCCTGTTAAAGTTTCAACCCCTCATGTTCTTTTCAGATTTGGATTTTATTCAATTTGTGGGCAGCTGAAAGCTTGTGCATAATCTTGTGCATTGTGTATATATATATATATTTGCACCTTTGGGGTCCCCTGGTGGATTCGGGGAGCCATGCAACTGCAAAGTCTGAATATAGCAAGAACTGGGCCTGTGTGGGCATGTGAAGCCCCTTGAAATAAAATGGAACAAATACAATCTACACTTACAGTGTACACACTTACATTCATGACTTCTGGGGAAGCCATAACAGATATCTATGTGTGACATTTGTGTTAAACTGATTCTGCAGATGGCTGAGAACCGTCAGACGGGACAGGGACGTTCTCTGAGGATCCAGCCCTCAGAGAGAGACTTGCAAAAGACCAGCACCTACATCGTCCCCTGCTTCCTCTGCGTGGAGGTGAGCTGCTTTTATGTTGTTTCAACTGCCAGGATCTAGCCCATGGATCAATCAGCTTCATCTGCGTTGAACATGACCAGTTTAATAGTAATATCACGTCATCATAAACAACCTGCAAACAACCTTTAAAATTCATTCACTACCTTATGATTTTTAGTAAATGTATCGTTTTCTGCCGTTGCCATGGTTATTGTTATGGAAGCGGCTTCCGTTGAAACTTATTTATTTAAGTTGTGCACTTGATTTGAGTTGTTTTAAGTGTTACTTTATGTAACTGATGATTCTGTCAAAGAAAAAATTTAAATTGTGTTATATAAAATCCTTCTTTGGAACAGACTAGGCTGTCATATTTTTGTGTGGCAACTCAGAACTTTATTTTCTCTTTGCTTCCGCCAAAAAATCCATTCCAAAGGTTAATTTTATGAATACATTTTGTTTAACACGTTACTCATGAAAGATAAATACCTTTGTCTGATGGTGTTATTTCATTTTTGAATGACCAATGGATCATATGCCAGCCTGTTTTTGTGGAGGTAATGATCGCTTTGCTTCTCCCAGAAAAAAATCCATTCAAAGGTTCCTTGGATATGAACTTTTTATGTACTTCAAAGGTTTTGAAGGAATGTATCAAAGACAAAAAGATCTTCAAAAGACCTGTGTAACATGGTAGACCTAGAGGAAGGGATGTAGAAACACTCTTCATGAGGGCACAGATTAATGACTTGGGAGTAAGATAGAGGTGTCTGTCTATTATATGAATCAGGGCATTAAGCTCTACTCAAATGATCGGTTTGGAGGCTATAGCTCTACAGGAAGTGATGCTATTAGGGGGTCAAGGGGGTCAAGGTCACTTGTGAGTGAGCAAACCTGGGGTCTTTCTGGGTTTTATATGAAGGAGGGCCTTCAGGATACATACGATTATCAGTTTAGGGCCTCTAGCCGTACAGTAAGTGACGCACAAAGCCTTAACTTCAAAAGACCTACAACCTGCACTGATCCAACATCCATATGTTAAGTAATGCACAGGAACCTTTTGGGGCCGTGGCGCATTTGATTCCTATATACTCTGATACTACTTATATTGGAGGGCATTCCCCTTTTTGTGCTCTTTCAAGATAGCTTGAGCCTGACTAGGAACCACACCAACTGGGTCTGTGATCCACTGGGATCGGTTGCTAAGGGTTAGAGTGATGCTGCTTTGCCTGTTTTTGCAGATAAACCCAAGAATTTCATAGAGCAATCCCAAGGCAGATGGATGGCAATGGGACTAATGGCCAAGATCCTCTTTCCAATGTATTTAGTTTAAATGATTGCAACACCTTTTATTTTCAATGTGTTTTAATGGCAGATGATGCTTTGTGAGTTACTTTCTGTTGGGCCACAGACTCTAAATTGATTATCAAATATTTCCCTGACTCCCTCTTTCACATTAAAGAGTCCTCAGGTCTCTAGCTCACTCTCAAGAATCCATGAAACCTAGGTCGCCTACTAATTACAAAACATCCTGTAGGTCCATAACCTTTCGAAATTATCAATTGAGTTGAGACTTATGCCCTGAATCATTTAGCAGAAGACCAGATGTTTACCTTACTCCCAAGTCACTCTAAGACCCCATGAATGGTGTGTTTCTATCACTTCCTGTAGGTTTACAGGAAGTGATAAGTTTCCAGGATGTGATGTTATCGTTTGAAAATATTTTTTTCTGACTTTTACTTCATTGATTGCATCATGTTCTAAAAAACTTTAAAGCGGTTTTCTTTTGTCCTGATTATTTTTGATTAACAAAGTGTATATAATCCTTGGAACAGATTTTTTGGCAGAAGCAAATATAAACGTCTGTGTTGCCCTACAAAAACCATCATGGACCGTCATTCTGGTCCATCCCAATAAAGAAGAATAAATTAGTAATTCATGTCACTCCAAAAAATGTTTTTAAAGAACATCATCAATCGACAGCGTTATTAATTTGTCATGATGATCTTAATAAATATATTTATATATTGAACCTTTGAAACTGAGTTTTTGTCTGAAGCAAAGCGAACATAAACTTAGAGGTGGCCCCACACAAACTTGTTTGCCTATTTGGTCCCAAAGAAGAAGAAGAAGAAGAAATGCCCTCCCTGGTTCACTCAAAAAGTCTTTATTGAAAGAACTTCTTAAGTAACATAAAATAACATAATTCCCATGATCTTTTGCATTAATCTCCCTAAGTTTGTTGAATTTAGGGATAACTTATTTTTCCCTTTACGATGTAAAATGTGGGGGTATTGCGCATTACAAATCAAGAAATCTAGGCATAGGGTAATAGTATATTATTCATTCTTAATTTCTATAGACACAAATAATTTATACTATCTTGAAGTTCCCTCTGCCAATATCTCTAAACATCTTGGCTTGATGCTACTATTAGAGACTTGTAAAGAGAGAGAGAGAGAGAGAGAGAGAGAGAGAGAGGAGAGAGAGAGAGGAGAGAGAAGAGAGAGAGAGAGAAGAGAGAGAGAGAGAGAGAGAGAGAGAGAGAGAGAGAGAGAGAGAGAGAGAGAGAGAGAGAGAGAGAGAGAGTTGAACAACCGCTTCTCAATGGGTTGCATTCATGCATCTCTGATTGACAGGCAAGATGGATATAGAAGTCCAAAATCTAAATGGGATCATGCAGAGGCAGGCACAATCACCCTGAAACAGATGTTATCACAGCACATTTAATCCACTAAGAGCTGATTGATGGCTGTGGCAATTCTAACAATAGCCACAGCACCTTTGTGAAGACATGACATACCTTTTCATCTGTCCCCTTCATCGAACAGATCTTTTATTTATGGAAATGTGAAAATTAAATGATCTGCTGTTCTGAGTCTAACAGCCTATAGATAATTGACTGGTTTGATCAAGATGTAGCACAATGCTCTCTTGTCACTCTAGCGCCGCTATGCTGTGGTGGAGGCGTGAGTGGAGCTGTTTCCGACTAACTGCATTGTTCACCACAAAGGATTTTGATAGAGTCCTCAAACTCCCTTCATTTGTATATATAGTCCTATTCTCGTACTTTTCCCATGGTTGTTCCTTAAATCCTAATTAATCGGCCTAATTAACGTTGGAAAGTCCAATTAGCTAGTTCCAGTGCTAACATGTTAAAGCCCACCGCTCATCTACATTGTACAGTACAATTCCATCCTCCTAAATAGGTCCGTATAAACATTCAAATTTGAAAACCTCAAATGGCACAATTTAAAATAAACTGCCTTTAAAAACCTTTGACTTTGATCTGATCAGTTCTGGAGTAAAGAATCGTCCTTCAATTTCACTCCCCCGTCTTCGACTTTAAACAACCTTTGGTATCAGAGCGCAGCCTGTTTACACGCATTAGGTTTCTGCATAATGTTTTTATTCCCTTCATTGCACTCTCTCTGCAGGAGGAACGATAACTGTTTGTGTTTTTAGTGGTGTGTTTTGTTATAGCTCTAGGCTGCAGACATTACTATTTGTAACTATTCCCTTTGAAGAATTCCGCCCGCTTGCTCTCTTTGTGAAGGTCGTTCTCTTCATCCGTCTCAAACACGAATCTTCTTGTTTTGTTCTTTGTTTTAGAACAACAATCTATTGTGGTTGTCTCATGCACTTTCCCTTGCTTCCACGTCTCCTTTGTTTAGCTTTTGGAAGCGAATGGCGGTCTCTTCTGGTTGATGACAGCTTGTTTCTCATTGCTATGCATCTGTACTGTAGCAGCTTGGCTTAGCTCTCTTCTCAGAGAGTTCCCGTGTTTCTCCCTCTCTCTTACGCTACTGTTCACAGTGTCTTCAGTGGGAGGCTCTGGCAGCTCCGCTGCAGTAAGGACTGTAACAGGAGGACTTCCTACCCACTGCAATAGCACCTATGATGACTCCCCTCTCTGCGGGGAGAGGGGAATCCTCCCTAAGAGCCAATGCACAGATTTAGATTAAATTTGCACATAAACAGCAATATCTTGCCTTGGAGTTACTATTCTTGTTTTATTAATTTGTATCTTGGAAACTTTATTTGTTTTTGTATTTATATTTATTTTGTAGTATATGTTCTGCCTTTTTACTCATTGTGTGTGTTTTTGTAAGATGTGTGTGTGTTATTATCATCTATGTGAATTGCTGTGGCAGCACTTCAATTTCTCTTTATGGATGAATAATTTACTTTATCGCTCTATATTTATATATCTATATATCACTATTGATCTCTCCGCAATCCATACATCCCTCCATCTATCCATAGTCCATCAATCAATAGATGTCTCTTTTCCTTCAAAAATGTCTTCACACTCTTTGTCTTGCTCTCTCCCTCTCAGTCGCGCTCTCTCTGTTTGGACATGTCCCTCTCCCTCTATTCCCTCTGGGGGTAAAGAGCTGGCCCTGGCAATTTCATCATGCTGTGCCTTGCAGATTGCCTCTGCCTGGACCATCCATGGCATGTGTGCAACAGACGTGTGGGCAGCCTGGCTACTTTAAAAGTTGACATGCACTCTCATTGTATGAGTGGGTGAGGATTTTAAGGACATTTTTTTGGTCCTCAGCTCTTCTTTTCTCTCAGCCATATCTTAGGGGTCTTATATAACTGTGTCTTCTAACTGTATTTATCAAGTTTTTATGAACACCTTAATGATTCTGGATGTTTGTGTGAGTTCCAGTAGCTTTGGATATAGATTCTTGTCATTTAACTTCATTTTGCATAAATTCATGCCAGCACAACTCTGGAACCAAGTTTTGGTTCCATCACTAGTTTTCTATTTAATCCAAACACCAAAATCCTTCTCTTCCATGCTCCTTTATTCTCTAACTTTCTGTTGGTGACTTGTCCATAGACATGCTGTCTCTTTGTTCTCTATGCATCCTTGTCTCCCCCAGTGACTGGCGGTCTCTCTCTTTTAAACACCAGGTGCCAGGTTTTTAAAATGTTGTTACTTTTCTTGAGAACATTCATGAAGAGATCAATGGAATTCTAATATACAGCGTAAATATAGGATTTCTTTCACACAAATCAAAAACTAAAATGTCAATTTCCTCTTATAATAATAATTCGATATATGCAGTGCTTCATGTTGATGTGTTTTGGACAGGGCCAAACTCTCCTCATTCATCCTAATGATCTCTGAGTCTTATATGTTTGAAGTATTGTACCATTCAATTGGCAGAAATGTTTGAGAGAATGTGGATTTAAGTTGCTACACCAGCTGGATAACAAGAACCGTGTCCTTAATTTTCTAATGTTGCATCATAGGTTTTCTTAAATACCACTAGGGATATTGCCTGTTGGTTATAAAAGGTTCTATGCATTACAGGTACGGGCTTGTTCCCTTAGCGTAGCTGCTATTTGCCTCTGTGTGCACTAACTCGCCGTGGTTTTCATATTTTCTTGTTGCATTTCAGCCACTGTGCACATCTTACTCCCCCACACTCTGCCTCCCCCATCGCCGCCCCCTCTCTGCTCCTTTTCAGTCTCTTCTTCTCTCACACCCTTCATGTGTTGAGGATTAAATGATGACAGGCAGTCCTTATCAGTTTCCACCCTAAAATTGAGGGGGATTACACACCATTTCCTCTTAGTATTGTAGGGCATAAAAGCAAGCGCATGCAGAGTGAATAAGTCGTGCTTCACCCTTTTATGTTCTCGCTTTTTCACACTTGCGCTCTTTCGTGCTCTCTCTCTCTCTCTCTCTCTCTCTCTCTCTCTCTCTCTCTCTCTCTCTCTCTCTCTCTCTCTCTCTCTCTCTCTCTCTCTCTCTCTCTCTCTCTCTCTCTCTCTCTCTCTCTCTCTCTCTCTCTCTCTCTCTCTCTCTCTCTCTCTCTCTCTCTCTCTCTATCTCACCATCTAAAGCTAATGGAGAAAAAAAACAAGGTTAACATGCACACCATTTAAGAAAATGTAAATGGTTGGAAACAAATAAAGTGACAGCTGAATGAAAAGCGCAAAGCATTGCTAAAAATGCAGAAATGTAAAATGAATTGAACTGAAGAATCTGAAAGGTCAAATGTATGCCCTGCACTGCTGGTGTGTGCGTGTGTGGGTATGTGTGTGTGTGTGTGTGTGTGTGTGTGTGTGTGTGTGTGTGTGTGTGTGTGTGTGTGTGTGTGTGTGTGTGTGTGTGTGTGTGTGTGTGTGTGTGTGTGGGGGGTTCAGATTCAGATAGATTTCAGTTCCAGTGTCAGTTTGGGTGTGTGAGAGGGTCTCACAGACTGAGCGGCCGTCTCACATTAAGGCTGAAAGAGTAGTCCGACATCCTGTTCAGACCACCATAAACAGTTTATGAAACCGCTGCTTCTTATTGGTTGCACAGAGCATATTGTGCTATAATTGGGTGTATTCCTTGGCAAGGGATGCCTGCACAAATCTCAGCCGGAGGAGAAATGTATCGGGGGAAATGTGTTTAACCTACTATAGGGCTACATGACATCATCGTATCGCATTGACCGATTAGAAGGTTAGTGTAGCAAGGACCTTTATTCTGCTTCGTTTAAGAATGCTTGATTCTGATTCGCTGGGAGGAGGGCAGTGCTTAATTTGAGGGGGAGCAAGGGGGAGCGCGCTCCGGAAGCTCTGACGTGCGCTCCGGAAGCTCTGACGTGCGCTCCACCAGCTGGATCTGGATTTGTGTGTAAAAAATCAAATAATTAAATACATAAATTAAAGTTTGTTAAAGTTTGTTTCGTTTTAATATCTGGTTTTAATATCTGTCATGGTGATTTCTCAATTCTCCCATGAAACGAGATACTCAAAATATCTGGGCTAGCCTATTGCGGAAAAGGAGCGTGCACTCCATCCATTTGATAGAGTTTGTTGAGCGTCGGTGGTAGAGTGTTCGTGAGGGAAAATGCAAAAGCAGAAGCAAGGAAGTTTGTTAATGTTTTTTAAATCATCTGGACAGCCTGATCCCAAATTACCCAAGCTTGCGGTGGACAGTGGTGAGGACCACGGAGAATGCAGCAGCTCAGTGAGTGAGATTGCCGAGGATCAAGGAGATAACGGTGGGACGGCTAAAGCTAGCGAAGCTAGTGCACCTGCTAGTTCTAGTACAGCAGTCAGAGGGAATGGTGAGCGGGAAGATGTTGCTACTCATGAAGGTGAAGCAGAATGTGGGGAAATTTGGACCAAAGAACAGTTTAAAGAAAAACAAAAAACGTATCCATGGCTGACTGTGGGCAAAACAGGACTAGGTGTGCTACGTGCAAAGAAGTGGGGTCGCTGGGTCCGGACAAAACCGCTGGTATGCTGCTTGTCAAAGAATGGGTTTCTGAAAACAGTTAAATCGTCCTGCGAAAAACTGCCCAATCTGGCAACACCACTGAACATCTACACGCTCTTACGTAACATAAAAATCTGTGAGCATCGGAATACAAAGGCGCATTGAAATGGCACTCCAGAAATTCGTTAATAAGGCAAACAAGAGGACACAGACTGACACAACATAATATTAAAGATACACGAATCCGACCATCTATGGATGCTGTATGGGCTGTTTTGCAGTGTGCAAGTCATTAGCCATGTTTCCATCCAAAGCGATTCGCATTACTGGGCAATGCGCATTGAAAAGATATTCGAATCATGTGTGTTTCCATCAAAAGAACGGACTTTGGTGAAAACTACAAATTCGCGCGAGTTTTCTAAGTCACGCGAGATTTTCCGCGGGTTGGCATGGCAACCACCCAGTAAACATTCCGTCGTTCCGTCGGGGTGAAAGTGCGCTACGTCACACTTGATTCGCACATACAGCTGTTTCCATCCCAATTCGAATCAACCAAAACCCGGCCATAGCGAGCGTATTTCATTCTGTGCGAATCAGGGGATTTTAATGCGAATCACGGCGTTTCCGTCATCATTTTCCGATGCGATACATCTAGATGCGCATCTAAACAGCTGATGGAAACGCACCTAATGAATGTTTGTTGTCATGCCACGGAGACAGGCGCGCGCCTGTGCCTGTGCGCTCCGGGAGCTCCCACTTGACAAATTAAGCACTGGAGGAGGGCATTAACCTGGCAGGTTGCCTGCTGACTTGTTGGGTGTCTTTGCTGCTGAATGAGCACAGCCTCATCAAATAGTAGATCAATACGCCGCTTTTATTTTTTTCTATCACAGAAATGTTAAACATGAGGTCCATTGTAAAAACGTCTAATGGAGAAAAAAAACAAGGTTAACATGCACACCATTTAAGAAAATGTAAATGGTTGGAAACAAATAAAGTGACAGCTGAATGAAAAGCGCAAAGCATTGCTAAAAATGCAGAAATGTAAAATGAATTGAACTGAAGAATCTGAAAGGTCAAATGTATGCCCTGCACTGCTGGTGTGTGCGTGTGTGGGTATGTGTGTGTGTGTGTGTGTGTGTGTGTGTGTGTGTGTGTGTGTGTGTGTGTGTGTGTGTGTGTGTGTGTGTGTGTGTGTGTGTGTGTGTGTGTGTGTGTGTGTGTGTGTGTGTGTGTGTGTGTGTGTGTGTGTGTGTGTGTGTGTGTGTGTGTCTTTAAGAGAATAGCGAGCCGGTGCGTGGTTAAAAGAAGCCCAATAGAGCGGGAAAATCTGGCAACACTGCCTGAATGTCCTCCAAAAACAGCCCAATTTGGCGGGAAAAACTGCCCAATCTGGCAACACCACTGAACATCTACACGCTCCAGCGTCAATGTGACCCCCCCTGACCTTACCCTGATCCTCTGGCGCCCCCCCCCCCACCCCCCAATATATACTTTTTAATAAAACAACCCCACTCACACTCGTGCTATATTGCTTAAAGGTGTCATTGTATCGTTTTTCATTGATTTTGCAGGGGGTCACTAATAGAAATGATTGCCCTTTGAGTCGGTTTTGGTGAACATTTTTTTAATAAATATTAATGAATAATCATGTCAGGCAAATGTCTCACCTCTGATTGGCCAACAGCACTGGTACTCGTTCGCCACCCCCAAACGAAACTTCCTGTGCGCCTGCCAAACAGGGTCGTGGAAGTAAGCATCCTTGAGATCCAGGGATGTCGCCCTCTCTCACACATCGGAGCAGCGTTCTGATAGTGAGCATTCTAAATTTCCTCACGGCAACAAATTTGTTGAACACGCGAAGATCCAGTATAGTTCTCTTCTCCCCTGACTTCATAGAAACCAGAAAGTAGTGGGAGCAAAACCCTAGGTGTGACTCGTGGGGGGGGAACGGTAGTGATGGCTCCTTTCTTCAAGAAACGGGCTACCTCTGCTGCCAGAGCCGTACTTGCCGCTGGATCCCGTAGCCTGGTCTCCATCAAACCCATAAAGGGTGGGGGACGGCGCTTGAACTGTATGGGATGGCCCCATCTCAACATGTTGCCCAAGCGCAGACCCTTTCTTCTCACCTTCAACAGACTGTAGGGGGGGAGGTAGAGGGGATAATGTGGGGAACTAGGAGAATGGTAAATATCTACAGGCTTGTGTATCAAGTCTCCAGTCCGCCCACAAAGCTCAAAGGGAAGCCACTTATTAAAGCAGGTGAACCAGAGGTTATGTAAACACGCCGTCCGGCCTCCACCCTACAGCCACCAGAATGAGGGGTGGAAAGAGGCAGGCTAGAGGAATGCAAGGAAACAAGCGTAGGATGCAGTTGGCCTAAGGAATATCGCTCTTTAGGAAGTATGTACTGCTGTTCGGCCCTACAGCCTTTTGAATCTTTATTGAAAGGTACAGAAAAACTGGGAGCCAGCTTGCGGTACTTCTGGCTACTCTGTGCTGCTCCCCCCCCACCGCTGGTGCTGCGGTGGCGGCGGCGGCATCGGGGTAGAAGGCGGCCCTCTGGAACGCTCGGGCCTGGCTCAACCCCGCTTCCCCCAGGCCTGCTGGTGGGAGGAGCCCGTGAGAATTGCCCCGAACCGGGAACGATTCTCTCGGACAGACTGCTGGTGCGTGAGCACCTCCAAGAACAGGGGCCCAAATAGATCCGGAGCTAATGGGCCCTGGACGAGGCTGGCCCACTCTCGATCTGGCACCGCAGTGTGAGAGAGCCAAATGGCCCGCTGAACCATGGTGGACCAGGCCATATGCCGGCCGGCCGAAACGGTTATTGGCTGGCAGAGTTGGAGGATGGCGCTGGAGAACCGGAAAACTGCAAGCCATCTTGCGGCTTCCTCCGGGCCGTAAGCCTCCCTGCCAGCCGACAAGGCCGACATACTCCCACATAGCCCCCACGCCATTCCTTCGCGGGAATTTACGGGGGGTTGGCTTCGGCTGAGCATTCTCCCCAGGCTCAATTTGGTGTTCTGGCTATGAGGGAGTGTGTGTATGGATGATGGCTGGTTAAACAGCCTCAACGGGCCAAGTCTTCTTGGACTTTGGGGCTGAGGGAGGCTGCACACCTGTTGCATACCTGTTGTCAGTGGGCACAGGTTAAACCAGCCATCTCCACACACACTCAGGAAGAGATCGCCTGCATGTGAATTCCCCCCAAAGTATTGCATTAACATGCCGCAAATGTGCTCAATGGGCAAGCATGATTACCACTAGCCTATCTGGTGATCGCGTAGCAAATTGTCATTTTACCGGATCAATGGGGGGGATTCAAACTATTTTTTTAATCTTTTTTTGGTCAACTTCACACAGGCTGCGCAGCATCCAAGACATTTCTGATCTTATGTTATCGTGACAATTGGACATACCTAGAGGCGGCTGATTCACCATGTCCTTTATTTTCATTGACACGCCGTCCACTCACGACGGCCCCATCCCTTCTGGATGGTGACTGGAAGCTTGTGACCGGAAGCTTGTGCCCTCGCCAAACCCCCAAACAGGGGTCTTATATTTACTACTCGCAGGTTATCAGACGTTGATCAGGCAAACCATCCGGAGAAGGCAAAGACGTAATCGGGGTTCAACAGGCAGGAATCAGGAACCATGGATATTATTTGAAAAATGCCTGGCCGCTTGATGCAGAGAACAAAGAACTGGCACAGAGGAAGGGAAGCACACAGACTAAATACACTAGGAGGGGAATGTTGATGGGGGCAGGTGAAACCAGTTAAGGTCAGTGAGTAGAATCATGGAAACACAACGACAGGGAGTGAAAAAAATTAAAAAAGGGGGCGGGATGTGACAAAGCGTTCAAATGTTGCTTCATCAACTAATGGTGTTATCCATTTGTATGGTATGCCTCTGCGTACCATACAAGTCGTGCAAGTCGTAAGTTGTAAATCTCCAAGCTTTCTTGCGGCATTTGCGGAGGCACGTCCCCTTTTTGTTGTAGTAGCTTTCCTGTTTCTCATTGGCTAGTCATTGTAATTGTTAGCTACATTAGCCTCTTTCAGCAAACCAGCTCGAAAACAAACAACAAAACTTTACATTGTAGGTATTGCACGCACAGCAAGACCGTGCAATGCATAAAATGGTGACCGGCATAAAGTAGCAATGTAATCAAGTGTGTAAGAGCATTTGAAGTCTACATTTAAATGACCAACGTGATACAAATTCAAAGAAAATAAATCTCTTTACGGGCGCTTCCTTTTTGTTGACGAGTAGTACGGTCGGCCACACAGAACTCGCTCTACTTTCAGAATAGCAAGCAGGACTGACCAAAAGGGGGCATGCCTCAGTGAAATGCCGAAAGAAAGCCGGGAGATTTGCAATTTACGACTTGCGCCTACCGACGTTCCATCCAAATGGATTACAGCTAGGGATGCACCGAATTTTCGGCCACAGAAAATTTACGGCCAAAAATGGCCTAAAAGCGTATTTTCTGTTTTCGGCCGAAATACTTTTATCACCGAAACAACACGGCCGAAACAGAAATTTGTGATGATGCAAACAAAAAGCGCGGCCAGCACACGCTTGTCTGGAAAAGCGCCAATATGTCTGCGGTGTGGACGTTTTTCAATGTTTCTGAGAAAGACCCACATATAGCGACTTGCAAAAATCGTAATGCAGAAATTTCAAGAGGGGGTACATCTACAAAGAGTTTCGCCACGTCGATTTAATTTATCACTTGAAATCCAAACATCCTGATATGATTGCCATTCTCAATATGAGAAGAATGCGGCACAGAAAAGAAATATAAATCACGTCCACTATGGTGCCAAGGCAAAGGGCATTAGGCAGAAAGTTATGGAATTCATTGCCTTAGATGATCAGCCATTCTCTGTTGTAGAGGATGTGGGGTTTCGTGGACTCATAGAGCATATTGAGCCCCGTTATGCCATGCCGAGCAGACGGCATTTCTCAGACGTATGTTTACCTGAGCTATTTAATGTTGTTGCATCTCACGTCCATGAGCTTATGGCGTCAGATATTACAGCAATCAGTTTCACGAACGACAATGGAGCTCAGATGTCAGCCTCACCGGTATGCTCAGTCTAACGGCACAGTAGTCCTACAGAGAATGCACTTTATTTTAATGCACTTTGTGTTTTTGTAACATATTTAATTGTACAATCTTTCAGCAGGTCAGTCAGTTATAGGCCTGTAAATTATTATTTATTTGATGTACACATGAGTGGGGTCAAGTTAAACATTTTATTTTGAATTTTATTTTATTTTATATTGTGCATTGTTGTAATGTCAGTGCTAAATAAATATTTTCATACTTTTGTAATTGATTTATTCTTTGAATTGCAATGCCTTGATTTTAATGAAGTTAGTACACAGTCATAGCCATAAATGCAATGGTACTAATAATTGGCATAATAATTTCTTTCTGTGTTTCGGTTTTCGGCCTTGGTTTCCTCATTTTCGGTTTTCGGTTTCGGCCAAGAATTTTCATTTCGGTGCATCCCTAACTACAGCATAAGAATATAATGATGGTCATCCATTTTGTTTTGGCATACAGGACCTTGACATATGTGATTTGCCGTTTCTTCAAATAGTTGATTGGGGGATAAATTGTTCTCATATTCAAATGACCTATTCTGTCGTTAAGGTTGGAGATCACATTGTGGAAGCTATAGTTTGGTCATTGTTTAGGAATTAATAATGAAATGATCTGATATTTTGGGGCGACATTGTTGTGTTTGAAACCACCACAGCGTTTCCCTAATACAGCAAAGATGATGGCTGGTTTCCGACCTGATATAATGGATGAGATGTTTGGTCTTTGACAATTATGCAGATAATCCTAATGCATTTTCCAAAATTATTCTCCATAATACATGCACCTTACGAATGCACAAAGTCTAGTAGGTCTGATACACAAGATAACCCCACAAATGCACTCAAACACACACACGCACACACGCACCTACAGTATAGAACACACATATAGTTTGAGTATATACCTGCTGATCATTGATAATATTTAGCTTAATCTGCATTCCTGATTCCAAACCCAATTCCCTTAGAATACACCGGGAGCAGCCAGAGAGCAGAGAGTATCCTACACGCCTTGCCTGAAGCCCACAGCACCAGGAGAGTGCTAAAATATTATTTGATATTACTTAGTGTCAGAGCCCCGTCCGACTGGGTTGGCTTGACCGGCTTCTCAGCCCAGAGTAGAGCACAACCGTTAGACCTAATCTTTCTTGATTTAGATGATCCAAAGTGATGTCTTGCCTGTGGCTAAATGTCTGCAACCCATCCACAACACTCATTACTCTTAATAACGAAGGCTTTCAGAATATTTATGAGTTGGCAGGTTCTGCTGCACTGCTCTGTTGAACAACACTGTGTTCGGATGCAAATATGCTATGTATATGTTTGACATATAGTCTGCCCTGTTGTCATCCATGCCGCCTTCTTGAAATGATAGCCTCTGGCTCAAACGATCAAAGCTGTTTAGACCGATTCTGTGCAGTTTCCTTTTCCACATTTTTGTGATCTAGATTGATTTACATCAGTATTAAACTCTTCATGCTTAAAGGACAAATCCGGTGTAAATGGATGTAATGGATTTGGGATATGTTTGGTATGATAACGAGTTTGAACGTTCGTTTTGGAGAAAAAAAGCGCACATATGCATTCTTCAGTTGGCTGTTTTTAGCCGATTATATCAAAACTCTATAAACTTGGAACGATAGGGGCATGTGTTATGGTAAAAACTAGATCGCTATTTTAAACCCCTTCAAAGGCTAGAAGTAGCCTGACACTTCTTTGGTAGTATATTAAGGGTCTTAACATATAAAACAAGGCATTGATAACTTTGTAAGTGTACAAATTGTTCATTAAAAAGGACATTTTTTGCACACAATACCATCAGTAGATCACCCGTCGACGCCATCTTGTTCTTAAGACTCAATAGGTAGATTGACGAACACAGAGATTGTGACAACAACAAGCAAGCACTGTGTTCGCCAAGCTACTTATCGGGTCTTAAAAACAAGATGGGGTCGACGGGTGAACTACTGATGGTATTGCGTGTATACATTTTTTTAATAAACAATCTGTACACTTACAGTTATCAAATTATAAATAACTCGTTTTATAGTGGTTTAAAATAGCGTTTTAGTTTTTACCATAACAAATGCCTCCATCGTTCCAAGTTTATAGCGTTTTAGTAGAATTGACTAAAAACAGCCAACTTGAGAATGCGTCTATACGTGCTTTTTTGCTTCCAAATGAAAATTCTAACTCATTATCATACTAAACAAATCCAAGATCCATTTTACACCGGATATCTCCTTTAGGAGACTTTTATGGCCGACTTTGTACTTGCTAACTAAAAAACGCCTTTAACGCGAATATGTTAACACCTTATTCCAGTGGATTGCTAGGCCGCATCCCCACACCATTGCATCACACATTACATGTATCCAGGGTGATCATGGTCATTAATTACCTGATCTGCTGTAAGAAATCCTACACAGATATCCAACGGCCCTTCTTTTATAATTCTAATTATTATATACATATCTTTGTGAGATGATGATTTGAAGTGAACAAGCAGTTGGCCACGAACTTCACCGTTTTGATTCAACTGGTTCTTTTTTTTTTCTTTCAGAGAGACAAGCATTGAATTTCAATAAATCCCTGAAATTAATGAATTGCTTTTTTCTCCTGGTCCAGCGCAGTTTTAAATTCATATTATTTACTATATTCAACACAATGTGTTCTTCATTCTTTATTCATTATTTGAAATCCAAATCTATTAAATGGTACCTCTTGGAGTACTGAATTATGTTTAATGCCTATTATTTCCTCTCCCTTTTTGCTAACGCACTTGCTGGCCAATTTTACTTCTCTTTTAGACTTGATCCAATTAAATCTTGAAGAAATAGCATTCCACCAATGTTTTGTCCCTATATGACTTGACATACATGCAATGTGAAGTCAGATATGCTCTGAATTAGGTTTCAAGTTGCACTTTTATTGAAAACAAAACTTGAATTCTTCATGTTGGTAACTTCAGTAGTAATGCATTTTGTTGTCAGGCTACTGTGGTTCCACCTTAATCACTGTTATGTTTCGCTGTATCTAAGCAACAGAGCTATTTTACATGACTTACTTTTCATGTTTTGGGGTCAGGGCAGCACTGCAGCGCTAAATAAAGCACTGTTGGCACACTTGCTCTAATAATGAAAAGGGTCACTTTCATCCACGGTCCTCACTGAGCTTCAGATGCTAACACATATATGTCACACGTCTCTCTGTTGCTTTGTTCCTCATCACTTATTGAGTCATCACTCATTGGTGCTTTCCTCACAATAGTAACAGAAAACAAGTCCTACGAAATAACTGATCCCATACTGAGTTGACAGGATTAATGTCTTCGTTACCCTTTTGCCAAGTGCTTATCTTATTGTCTACATAAGAAAACTGTGATTGGAAATACATGCACTTTAGAGTGGTTAACAATACATTAGTACATGCATTGTGCAATGTTGTTTTCGTTTTGGTGGAATGTCCTATTGGTAGTGGTGGGATGGTGGTGGAGGCTTTCTATGGACTCGGTTCATAATGCATCAAGATGTGTAAACTGCTGTGTCAATGTTCGATGTGAAAACACACCAGACACACAGTGAGTTACTTTGCTCTTGGCCTCCGTTTTAGATAGATAGTACAAACAAACCAAATGTTTACACCCTTCCAAAATGCATAAAAAAAACCTCTCTCTCCTCCTCACTCCTTCTCCTTCCTTCTCACTCACTAACTCATTCACTCGCTATCCCTTTCTCCGTCTCTGCCTCTCTCACTTCCTTCTGGAAACATGTCGATCCCATTCCCACAGTCCTCTCCCAGTGGTGAGCCGTCGTTATCAGCCTGACTCTAAGAATAGCAGCTGCCTGCGCCTCCCTTTCTCTGTGCTCGTTAGCTGTCTGTGGCCCAACTGCTTCCACCTGCGGGAAAACTGGAAAGAGGGGTTCCCGCCTCTCCCAAATTCATGCAAATGTCTCATAGTATCTCCGTGTAGCTCAAGCCAACCCCCTTACAGCAATACTGTATTGAGAAAAACGCCGATCTGTATTGACCAAAGGTACTGTTGCCCAATTATTTTTGTCTTAAGCAGAGATTTCACTGACTTTCCGTATTAAAGATTCACTTCAATCTGCTTTCTCTTCTTGATATGAAAGCATATTGGGCTTCTTGCCCACATGGGCTTTGCTAAATAAGTTGCTTTGTATCAAAGGGTCAATTGGGAATTACCTAGCTAGGTTGAGTTGGATGATGTGTTTAATAATAATGAAATAGCAGCCTGGTTATTAAAGAACATCTGAGTAAGAAATCTAGTATAGCCCCAGGGTGCCTGAAAGGTTGAGCGTGATCGACTGGCAGAACTTACATCAACCCCACTCCATCTCTTAATTAAATGTATTACATTTATTTGCAATACAAATATTTTCAAATTTAAAATGTATAAACACGTTTGTCTTCGGTTAATTGACACTCATCAGTTATCATGATGAATTTTCACATAATTTGTAAATGGACCCGAATAGCGCCTCTCACAGGGTGGTCACCCGCTGAGTGACATCACAGGTGTAGCTCATAACGCTAACAAGATGATCAGAGACCACTTTGTGATACTGGGGCCGTTCGTACATTCACTTTTGTCATTATAAGGGGACTCCGATACCCAGAAATACACATGGCCAAAATACCCACACGCTTTGAATATATGAGAAGAAGTGCCAGTGCATCACAGTGTCACAGTTGAGTAAGCCTTGCAGAGTTTTCCTCTCCCCATTCTTTCCATTTATAGCCCTCCTTTGGCACAGCGGGCCTGTTGTGGCACTTTGATTTCCCTAAACAACACTAATCAGGCATCTGTGGGGATGGATAAAGCCCAGATTGGCTGTTTCCAAGCAGCAGTTCTCTGTTGATAGGCCTGGCTCTGGCCAAAACTCCTTCCATTGGTCCGAGCCAGGCATCAGCTTTCTTTATGCTTGGCTAGCGCTGGGCCAGGAACAGCTCACTGAGGATAAAGTATCTGGCAGCCCTCAGAAGATTGGGTGCTAGACCGCCAACAAACTGTTTGATGATTGGCTGCTGCGAGTCTACACTGAAATGATTGTCCTATCGATGCCCACGGCACAGGCTGGCGGACAGCGATGCCTGCTGGCTGGCTAAGCTTTATGTGACAATCCCTCGGGCTTGGGTCCACATGTTGATATGTGTGTGCGTGTTTGTGTGCGTGTGTGTGTGTGTGTGTGTATGTGGTGTGTGTGTGTGTGTGTGTGTGTGTGTGTATCGTGTGTGTGGATGGGTTTGAGCATGTGTGGGTTTTACGGGTGTGTGCTTTTTCCAGCGGTGCTTGCCTTTGTGTGTGCGTGTGCGCGTGTGTGTGTCTGTGGACCATTCATAATTTGGCCAGAGGGAAGCTATACAAGCAGACTCTGCCAGCAGGTTCTAACACCTCATTATGGTAAGCCAGCAGGGAAATGGAGTTTATGTTTGTGTAAAAGCTATTCCACTGTATGCAAGCACTATGGGATTTATATAACATTCTTGGCAAAGGCTCCCCCATCTCCCTGCCTCTACACAGGTTATAGGCAGGGAAATCGGGGCACCTCCTTGACAGGTAAATAAAAGTGGAACTCCACCGTGAACAAACATCAAACAGCAAAGGCACATATATATACAAACTCTGCCTCATCTTCTCCCGCTCTACACAAATGAAGTGCACAATGCTGTATTCTATCACTGCTGTGCTTTACAAAGCAGCGGATGCATATTGCTGTTGTAATGTAAAAGGCATATAAGTTAAATTCCCAGTCTAAGAAAGCAACGTTTTAAAAGTATAAACTATACTCATACATTTATGTATCCTATTTCTCTGCATTCATAATCAAACAGTACAATTGTTTTATTAACATTTAGTTATTGTAGTGTAATGCACAGATTTTTACATACTTCTTGATTCTCATTTTCTATTTCTTATTATTTTCCTTTTCTTATACATCTAGAATGGAAGCAAATCGTTCCCATTTAGAAAGCTAAACCTTGAGAGACATTTAAAAACAACCATGAAAACGAAAACACAAAATCCCCAGCCTATTGTGAACTAGGAATTAAACTTGCTTAAAGGTGTTCACTATACTCGCAAAGCCAAAAAAACCCAATTGCAGATGGGGAGTTTGTGAAATTGTCTTTCTTGGGTGCCGCGGATTTGCTTTTTAATGATATACAAAAACAAGCAAGAAATCACTGCTGCAATTAAAGACTTCCAGTTGTCAAGGAGCCTCATAATCACACTCTGAGAGGTAGCTGATAACATTACACTATGTAATTGTTTATATTTTCCTATGACCTGTTCTTATATATCAGACATGCATATAACTTATCTGTTTATATAACTTATCTATAACTTATCTCTGCTTGTTAGCGTTGGGTAGAGGGATAGGATGGAAGAAAGGTGGGAATTATCTTTAAAGTCAATGATGAAGGAGTACGAATGTCAAGGAGGGAAATGGATGAAGTGGGGTGTGTGTCTGTGGGATGGGGGGGGGGGGGGGGGAGGGGAGTGAATGTGATCGGTGTGTGTGTGTGTGGGAGTCAGTGTGTGTAAGAACAGACAGAAAGACGCCTCAATGCGCAACAAATTTCGGACTAATTTCGAAAACTAACAGGGCGAAAAAGAGCAAATGGCAGAGGGTGTCAGGGAGAGGAAAAGCATGCAATAGCGCAGAGGGAAGCAGGGCTTGTGGTATGCTAAAAGAAGAAGCCGGGGACAAGGAGAATGACTGAGAGGGTTGATGGAGGCTGGGAGGGTTTGAGGTTACACATGGATTACATTGATAAGAAGGGCTACAGAAAAACAGGGGGATGAAAGGACGACTGAGAAGGAGAGTTGTTTCGAAGAGAGATAAACAAAACGAGGTAGAGAGAAGGGGGAAGGCAGAGGGGAGGGCAAGGGCATAAGGTACCAAACAAATGATGAATGGTTGCTTTGATCTGATTCTATTCCCACGTTTCTCTTTCTCTTTTTGATAACCCTGCTGTTTCCCCTCTCTCGCACTCTCTCTTTATTTATCTCTATCTGTCTGTCTCTCTCTCTTTTGCCAGTGTGCTTGCTTAATTTTCTCTGATCCTCTCTTATTTAACAACTCATTATGGTCCCCTCTCTGTTGCTCTCCCTCTCGCTCTCTCTGTTGCTCTCGCTCTTGCTCTCTCTCTCTCGCTCTCTCTCCAATCTCGGTCTCTCTCTGTCTCGCTCTCGCTCTCGCTCTCTTCTCTGCTCTCTCTCTCTCGCTCTCTGCTCTCTCTCTCTCTCTCTCTCTCTCTCTCTCTCTCTCTCTCTCTCTCTCTCTCTCTCTCTCTCTCTCTCTCTCTCTCTCTCTCTCTCTCTCTCTCCCTCTCTCTCTATCTCTCTTGTGTTCCCAGCGGTCTGCTCTGCTTCAGTCTCTTCTGTGTTGGCTCATTAACCATTTCATCTTTTTGTTTGCCTTTGAAAAAAGAATCCCTATTTCTCTCTCGCCCTTTTTCCTTTTCTCTCTCAGACCTTGTCTGTAAATCCAGCTCCCTGTCTGTCGGTCTATCTGTCTGTTTATCTATCATGTCCATCTTTATACTGTCATCTTTCCTAGTGTGCTGTAATTAATTGTCCTTACACCAGGTGGCAGTCCAGCCCATTTTATTGCTTGTTATCCATGTTAATTCCATTACACACTTTCAGGCTTGGCATCTGCATCAATTGTGTGTGTGAATTTGTGTGTGTGTGTGTGTGTGTGTGTGTGTGTGTGTGTGTGTGTGTGTGTGTGTGTGTGTGTGTGTGTGTGTGTGTGTGTGTGTGTGTGTGTGTGTGCGTGTGCGTGCGTGCGTGCATGCGTGTGCGTTCCTCAGAGCTGTCCAAGTGCTGATCCGAGTGTTATCGAATCGGACCTTTTTTTATCCTCTGCCAAATTGGTTGAGGAGCCAAAACAAGCCTTGGAAAAGAAGAGATGGGTGATAAATCTTCATCAGTACTGACCGTGTAATCATGGACGCTTGGAAGAATTAAGGCCACACAGGGATAAACCAGGTTATGGTATTAGAAACGAGGTGAGACAATGCAATTTCCATCAGACCTATGACATTGTGCATTCCTAAAATCAGTGGCCCAAAATCAGAAGTATTTCTGATTCTGATTCTGACCACCATAACCTGTTATACATTAGAAACGAGGTGAGACAATGCAAAGAGTTTTCCGTGGGAGCTATGAGGAATTTTATGTCTCAATCTACCCAGCACGGGCCTCATGGCGTAGAAACCCCGCTGACTTCACAGGTTTACCTGAGCTGTTGGTTCCAGGTGCCCACACTCGCTTGGAGATGGTGTCAGGGTGTCAGGGTAAGGAACAGAGAGACTCAAAAGCAGCCACGCTGAGGCCGAGTAGAAAACAAACGTCCAGTGTAGTGCAACACATGAATGATATGGAAGCAAGAGGCTGAGCATGACATCTTAATCAAAGCGGTGAGCTGGAGTCAATATTCAACGAGAGTGGTCCACTGGGCAGACAAATAACAGGTGTAGGATGAGGAGATAATCTGTTGTACATGTCCATGTGCTGTTAGTCCAGGCATCAATCAAAGGTCCAGCACCCCAAATCAAAATACAGAATGAACCCAAAAAGTGCTGGAGAACATAACAGGCAGAACAGATGAGAAGGCTGGTCATTTATGCGGAGACTAATCATGAAGGGGAAATGACCTCACGGATTTCCCGTTTCTGTTTCATATTTGTGATGCATTAGTGTGTCTATCCCTAACTCTATTATCTCCCACTCCCCTCAATAATGATTGTATTACAACCTCTGTTTTCTCAATGAATTAGCGTCTTGAAATGCAGCGGGTATTTTCCATTAACCTTTAGACTAATAATACAGGCTAAAACATATTGACATTGTTGATTTGTCAATTGGTACCATCCAGTCCCAGACCCTATTTTCCAATTATTTGGACTATTCCACTTTTCCTGTGGCTAAATTTGATTTCTGTAGATGCTATTATGTCACACGGAGACATTGTTGCAGTATTTACAATGGGGTTTAATAGGAGAGTGTGTCTTCAAATCAATGTAGCATCAACCATACAAATCAGATTTTTGTTTAAATCCCTTCAACTCTAAATACTCAGGGGTTCTGTCTCAGAATCACCGCATATTAAATTCGGGCAATGTTCCTACAGCGAGAAATCATTAATTCAGTAAGAGGATGCAGACATTTTTGCCCAGCCAGCAGCCTCATGAATCCAGAACGCACTTTGGCTCTGCGGCCTTGGAGCGGGGCCATGATCTCCAGCAGCTCGTTTGAAGAGGGAACGGCCTGGTAGGCCCTGTTAACCCGGCCCATTTGGTCTGTTGTGGCAGCGGGGAGCCCAGCTATGTCCGATGCATTCAGGTTTAAACATACAGTCCCGGACCAGTGGTGCAGCAACTAATTGGATATCCCTTTTGCTCTTTGAGCATCAACCTGCTAGCCTCAGCGATTGCTGTATACTGAAATGTTCACCAAGGTATTGGCTTCAACTTTGAGATATAATTATTTTTTTCAGTTTCAGACCTCAGGCTTTTCCCAGACAGTGGTGGATACAGGATTGAAATCCAGCACCAGAAAACTGCCATTGAGTGTTGTAGACTAATCCCACAGCCGATGACAAAAAGTGAGGTTCTGATAGCCCATGGGGCATATATATAATGGCATTCTGCCAGATGTCTCACTAGCTGTCACAATTAATAAGCAAGTTATACTTATCGGTATAATACATTTTATTAATTTATTCAGTTCATAAATGTAACATTTACAGAATGTTGCTATTATTATATTACAGAATGCCTCCTGATTGAGAGGGGGAGGCATAACTGATTCTGTGTTACCTAGGAAAACAGCTCATTGGAGCAGATCACTAGTTGCCTGACATGAAATGTAAATAGCAAACTGCAAATAACGACAAACACAGGTAAAAAATAAACCCTGGAATGATTAGTAAATTGATGGTAGAGTCTTTGTAACAACGTCAGAGTGTATGAGCCTGTATTATTCCTTTAATTACAATTCATTACATGAATCACTTTTTAGTTTAAACTTTAGGATTGATTGATTTGTGATTTATTTGAGAGTCCCGCAGTTATCCGGACCGATAATACTCAATCACTGTTAAGTTGTTGAATCACTGCAACAGCCCCGTGCCTCGTTTATCATTACAGCCTTTAAATTCACCCAAGATTTATCAGCTGGGATGTGGTTTTAACAAGTCTGCCATATCCAATTTATAGTTCTTTCACCTGCTTGGATTAGCCCAATATATACTGTATATGTTAAAGGGATTGCTCACAAGTAGCGATGTGAGAGAAAGACGCCATCATCAGGGATATTTAAAATATAGCACCATTCAAAATAACTCAGGTGGTGAGATTAATTATTTTAAACAAGAGCCCCCTGAATGTTACTTTACTTATATGTTCTTTTAAACAAGAACGCCCTAAATGTAACTTAACCAATATATTCTCCTCTAAACAAAAATATTTCTGAAAAAAAATTAATTGATGTGTTCTTTCCCAAACAAGAATATATTAATGAACAATGACTCTGGTCATGATCAGGTTGAGTTTGCCGTTAATGCAGTTTATGGATCCATTGTCGAATTTCTTGGAAATATATTTTTTTACAATAGTAAAAAAAATTACAATAGTTGAGAATATTGCATAAACTCTCTTTGTTTTATTGATTTAAAAAGACACAATGCATGAAATTAAAATTGTGGCACTCTTATGTGAATGAACTGCTCTCATTTTGTGTTTGATGATATGAATGATTGCTATATACATAGAGTTTGGTGAGTTTCAAACTTGAGGTTAATTTGAAATGGATATTGGTAGAGAGAGAGAGAGAGAGAGAGAGAGAGAGAGAGAGAGAGAGAGAGAGAGAGAGAGAGAGAGAGAGAGAGAGAGAGAGAGAGAGAGAGAGAGAGAGAGAGAGAGAGAGAGAGAGAGAGAGAGAGAGAGAGAGAGAGAGAGAGAGAGAGAGAGAGAGAGAGAGAGTACATGCAGGGCTTGCATGTACTTTGTGAGTGCAGTGCAGGAAAGAGCTGCAGATCCGGATTGGTACATTCGTATTCCACAGTGCTGGGACTACATCTCTGTCACTTTGGCTGACAACAGTCTGCACACCCTCGGCCTGCAGTACCATTGTGTTGTACCTTCCCAAGACAAGGCTAGACGCTTTCATGACACTTTCCTTTTTTTAAGCAATCGAATTGCTTAAAAAATTGCTCTCAATCGCAGCACGGATTGAGACAAATATAGAGAGATAATAGACTATATGGGCATTTTCCTAATGCCCATACATTCTCTACCCGCTGTGGCTCACATTTTTCATGTCTTCAGCATAAACAATGCACAACATACACAACGTCATGGGCCAATTTTCAATTTTTTTTTCTTACATGCTATCCCATTTTCTTCTGTAACATGTGTGCACATCACATCACTAACACCTGTCTGCTAAAACTTGGTAACATGTTATATCATGAGCATCACATGTGTTTTACCATAGCATCAGTCAGATGTGTTCAACCATAACATGATAGCATCACATGTGTTCTACCATAACATGATAGCGTCAGGTGTGTTCTACCATAGTATCACCAGAGTAAGCTTCGTGACAAGGTCCAGGAGTGTTGTTCTGATGATGTTAGAGACAGGTTAACGCGGGTCGACTTAAATAAACATAATACCGTCAGAGCTAAAGCTCTGACTCTCAAAATAGTCATGCCCTGAAATAACGTGTTGCTTGTGCATGCCTTGCATTTGCATATGTACATGTGGAGGGGGAAGATGACAGAGAAAGTGGTGTGTGTGTGTGTGTGTGTGTGTGTGTGTGTGTGTGTGTGTGTGTGTGTGTGTGTGTGTGTGTGTGTGTGTGTGTGTGTGTGTGTGTGTGTGTGTGTGTGTGTGTGTGTGTGTGTGTGTGTGTGTCTGCATGTGTGTGTGTGTCTGCATGTGTGTGTTTGTGTGTGTGTTTGTGTGTGTGTGTGTGTGTGTGTGTGTCTGTTTGTGTGTGTGTGTGTGTGTGTGGGGGGGGGGGGGGTGTATGTGTGTGTGTGTGGGTGGGTGTTTCAATGAGTGTTACTCACGGGACCTCTACAGTTTACTGTAGAGGCTATTTCAGTCATGAGCCGAGGTCAGACGATGCAAATAATAACATCCCAAGGTGACACAGACAGATTGTGCTTGGGTGTGTCACCTGAAATGTTGACTTTCCCTCGACATAAATATTCATGAATATGACAACATCTACATGGCTGTTGCTTCAACATGTCAAGACAGTGGGTTATTTGTGAACAACACTCTTCCAGGGACGGTGCTTTCATCCGCCGCAGCGTTATATCTGTCGATCTCGCACCACCTTTACTAATTTGTAATTGATCAGAAAGGCCAGCTCTAATAATTTCTGCCATTGATTATGAATGGGTGTTGTACTATTGTCACACTCACACAGTTTGAGTCCTCCATTATGACAGTATACCAGCCGCGTTTCATAGCACTGTCGGCTAGTGTAAGGACATTTTCATATTATTAATTCTATTTTGAGACAAATATAAGTAATGTTGTACCCCTCTGAATAAAATGCTTTTTGAAATGTCTCTTATTATCAAAGTAAATGTAAACGTTTGTTTGCTTGCCCTCTCCAATATGGCGGGGACTTTGACCCATGGCAGCATGGGACGCAGCAAACAATGGTCTGTACGTGTGACTATGCATGAAAGAAGAAGAGCCATCATTTGCGTTATGAGCAACAGGTGTTTGACCTGCGATGAGACCTCTGAAAAAAGGCCCTCAACTTTATTAACTTATCATAAATCATCCGAATGGGGGACGAATGACAACAGTTTCCCCCCTGTCTTAAAACTACATTATATCTAAACTTTAATTCTACACCTGCTTGGTGAGCCGTCATTGCCGGCGATGAGATATGTTTTAAAATTCTCAACTCTTTCAAGAGTTGTGATTCACAGGAACCATCTCCCCGAGTGAGTCTCCTCCTCACCCTTCTCCCACTAAGCCTCCCCTCACCTTCTCTTCCTCCCCCCTCCTGTGCTCCTCACACCAACCACATCCCCCGGCCCTCCCTTGGTATTTCTCTACCTCGATCCCTCTCTCTCTCTCTCTTAGAGCAGAGGACATGATACAGGCAGAATGGGCTGTTATTACCTGTTTAATATTCAAGATGTGCACTGGGATAAGAGGCCCAGACGGGGGGGTCACCGTGCCCACCTGTCAACGCCGCGGGCACCCAGATGAAGGTCCTGGCTCTTCTAAACGCTGAAGGCGATCCTTTCTTTGCTCATACGGCATTTGTGTGGTCTATTCCACACTGTGCCTTTTCCCACGGTTGTGACCCTATAGATGCAAAATCTAAAGTCAGGGAAGGGGAAATACATTAACCAGAATCCTCTGAATCTTGTCCTCCTAGAGGGGACACGTGGAAAACACACAGTGACACATGCAAATACAAAACAAACAGAAACATAAAGCGTTTTACACTGCGTCTCTTATTTGAAACCTTTCCAGAACCGGTCCGTGAGTTTTACTTAATTTAACGTCTTGATTTCGAACCCAAAGGCTTCCTCTTGAACCCTACATATATTGGGGGTTCCTTTTCCAGGGGCGGTACTTTTTGTTGTTTTTTCATTTCGTTTTCTTAAATGTTTTGTAACTGCACTGAACCATGGACTTGCACTGTTGGCGTTTTTGCACTTGTAAATAGTTAATCACGTTTGTAAACACAGATACCGTATACTCATTCTTGCATTCGAGTGGCTTGAATAAAAAATATAAAAAACATTCTGAGTAAGCAAGATATTCTAAAGTGGCCTCTGTGCGTAGTTACTGCATTTGAACATAAATAAACTCTTAATTATCTAACTGCAAATTAAATTAACATACCCTTAATCCTCTTATCATAAAGAACACCCAACACGTCAGGTCACATCTCTTGCCTGATCCAATGAACCAAGAAAGCCGGCTCCTTGACGAAGGGGGAATATACCCCTTTAGTTTTACACAGGAAAGAAACTGTAACATCTGCCATGCAGCGACCGTACCTGCTTGGCAGTGTAAGATTCAAGATTCAAGATTCAAGATTCAAGATTCAAGATGCTTTATTTATCCCGAGGGAAATTACTGTGCAACAGTTACAATACAAAGGTGGGAAAGTAATACAGGGTTAGATTCAAAATAGATAAAATAGATTGAAATAAAATAAGTACAAACTAAATAAGTGAAAAGGAGCGATTGGATAAAAGTGGTATTAGTGGTAAAAGTGGTAAAGTGATAAATATTATAGCAGCAATTGTTGGCAGCATAAATTAACTAAAGTGATTAATTGAAAATTGGGTAAAAATAAAAATAAATAAATATAAGAATGTAAGAATGCCTATTAAGAGCGGACAACTGGCGGCCTAAACTTAAAGTATGGGTGAACCTGCTAGCTCTATATTAGCTTGATTGTGAACGTGATGAGATAATAAAGAAAAGGCATTTCGAGTTCTAGGAAGCTGGGAAGACATATTATTCCCATGGTTAATTTATGACTCACGCCATCTTTGTGATGTGCCGTCTTTGTTTATGAGCACTATAAAGAGCATTGTTTAATATAAAATGTATATAACTGTATCTATAACTATAACTGTCCATCAGCCCCTGCCGAGATTGAGCTAATAGAGCCAGTGAAGCCAAAACCGTTTGTTTGGTTTTAAACAAGTTAATTTATCTTATATGATCGTCAAGATAGTAATCTAAAGCATTTTATCACTGTTACTGAAATAAGTCCCCATTTAGAGAAAAAATGGTTTTCTTTGTTGTTTCCATGTTTTCTATTTTTTTTTTCCCCAAAACACTATGTGAACTTTGCACTCTGCTGCGAACGCAGGTGGCGTTCTATTCGTGACGTCTGAGGGCCTTTTCCGAGGCACTAGGGCCTCACGACCTCGGGACCAAGGGGCCACTCAGAACATTTGAATTCCAGCTGAAACTGAAAATGGCTCTGTAACACAACCATACACACCTCGCCGTAGGTGTCCCGTGTTCATGACATGTGCCTCAGAAAAGGCACTTCGTGACAATTTTTGTCACGAAAATAATGTGACTTAAGTTCAAAGCAGAGTAGAACATTTAGCAGTATTTAGTAGTTTGCGGAGACTGGCAAATGTTAACTCTGTTTTCTCTAAATGTCTTATTTTATTAACAGTGACAAAATGTTTTAGCTAAGTTTCATCATAGACCTTTATCATAGTATATAAGATCATCAGTATACTAAGATCATGATATAACATAACCCTTTAATAAACATAGACACTGATTTTAAAAAACAAACTCAAAATAAATGCATTGCAAGAAGGTTTACCAAGGCAAGCTATGGCATAGCAATCACTATGGCTATTTTGGGGGTGATAGATAGGGTTACATTTGTGTGGGTTTGTGTTTCAATGTGCATGCATGTACCACTGCTTTCTACAAAGATGATGTAACATAAATATGGGGGTTCACTGCCCCTTTAAATAAAATAGACCCTAACATGTACCGCTGCTTTTCTACATGGTACAACATGATATGTGTGAAAACTCATTAACAACAAGTATGGTAGGATTCCTTCTCCCTTTTGCTGTACCTTCTGTGCAATATAATATCAAGTGGAATATAATAATAAAAGGAATTATCTTGTACTTCTCTGGGTCATACGGTAGCATGGTTGATGTTTGATGCGCCCGTGTTCACTCACGTGTCTCTTGCTGTTTGGCTGTCTGTGTGATGCTCATGTCAGATGTTTTTTTTTGCAAGCCCCCAATCCCTTCAGAAGACTTTTCATAGCACCCAGGACCCCCCGCCTGATTCCTCCAAGCAGACAGGAATAGATGTAAGCTGCACAATACAGTTTATAATCCCAAGCACATATCCCCTGATCTGGTCTCAGAGATCCCCCTGAGGGGGATATCAGGAACCACATTTCAGCTCCTTTGAGATAAGCACAACACAGAGCGGGACATGCTTTACAGCAGGCCAGGAAGGCAGTGCAGGTTAAGATGCTATAGCTCCTACTAGGATGTACTTTTCAGTCAACTCTGACAGTAAGTTTCTTTAACATATTCAGACTGGAAAGACCCGAAATCCCCTATTGTAATGAAAATGGGAAAAGTTGATAAACACGGCTTTGTTTTTTTTGATAAACAACTGGTGACATAGTTTGCTTGGACTCTGGCGCAGAACGTACGCGCATGCAGTCAGCTGCTCGCCTGCTGCAGTCTCTGCCTTGCGTTCGCCTTCTAGACGGGCCACATCTCGCCAGGTTCTGCTTTCCTGTTTTTTTTTTACGCATTCTCTCTAGTTTCCCTGTCTGCACACACTCACCTGGAGCATATTCCCTATAGTATTTCAATCCAAACAGATGGATTTTGGTTCCGGCCAGCTCAGTATGCATCAACTATGGACGTAAGCTGCTGATGTGACTTATACAGATTCCAGAGTTGAATGAAGGCGCATGAAGTAGACCATCTAAACAAATAGTCTCCAAACTCTTTATTTATTACATTTTTTGTTACCTACCTTGGAAGTAGAGTACATTGACTTAAATTACGTAAAGTAATAAAGGCATATTGATGTAAATCCTGACCTATATAGCGTCTGTGTGTTATTAAACAGAGGTTGTGAATTAGACGCTTGTGAAATGGAGTAGTGCTTTACCCCTTATGGGATTTGGTTTGAATAAGGGATAACACACACACTAGTACACTCATTGTTGCCAATAACACACACACACACACACACACACACACACACACACACACACACACACACACACACACACACACACACACACACACACACACACACACACACACACACACACACACACACACACACACACACACACACACACACACACACACACACACACACACACACACACAAACATGCTACTTAAACATGTTATTTCTTGTTTCTGCTATTTTTACTTTTGGCCTATCCAAGCATTCCCTTCGTCATCCATTTCCTTCTTTACCCTGATTTACCTTTCTTCTCTCTGCGATCGCTTCCATTTACTTTCATATACTTCTCACAGTATCTTAATTTATCTCTCTTTTTCATCTCTCTCTCTCTATCTCTCTGCTTCACTCTATATCTCTGCTTCTCTCTCTCCTCCTGTTTCTTTCCTCTGTCTCTCTGCTCCTCTCTCTCTATCTCCCTACACGCATCTGATTCATTTTACACACTAGCGAAGCATCCATCACTGTGCTCCGCTCTGGGAAAATCTCTTATTTACTACTCTATTTTTTCATATTTATTTTCACCCACATCTCTTTCTCTTTCACTCCCCCTCTTCCTCCCTCTGTCTCTCTCTCTATCTCTCTCTCTCTCTCTCTCTCTCTCTCTCTCTCTCTCTCTCTCTCTCTCTCTCTCTCTCCCTCTCTCCCTCTCTCTCTCTCTCTCTCTCTCTCTCTCTCCAATGACAATTATCTTCCTCCCACCTCTTCTCTCTTCTCTCTCTCTCTCTCTCTCTCTCTCTCTCTCCTCTCTCTCTCTCTCTCTCTCTCTCTTCTCTCTCTCTCTCTCTCTCTCTCTCTCTCCTCTCTCTCTCTCTACCTTCTCTCTTTCTTTCTCTCTCTCTCCTATCTCTCTTTCTTTACTCTCTCTCTCTACTCTCTCTCCTCTCTCATCTTCTTCTCTCTCTCTCTCTCTTCTCTCTCTCTCTTCTCTCTCTCTCTCTCTCTCTCTCTCTCTTCTCTCTCTCTCTCTCTCTCTCTCTC
>OLKM01000585.1:112374-119721 GCA_900291075.1 Melanogrammus aeglefinus
AATCAGTTGGAGGAAGGCTTTACCTGTGAACGGGTAAAGATATCTGAGTGGAAAGTGGAGGTCTTTGAATAGGCCTACATATCCAAAAGATTTCTTCAGACCACGCTAAAACCAACTTGATTCGGACCCACCAAGAAGGGTTCAGTAAGGTATTGAAAACACATATCAAGAACAACCGACTCAACATGACAACACTGTGATTGTGATAACAATCACAATCTCCAAACAGGTGTTCAAGTGGGGGCTCATTGGGAGACGTTCTTTCTCTGACAACAGACGATAATTTAGTCTTACGTGTGAAGACAGGTGTGCTGAAACACAGCGAGCTGTCAACGGAGAGAATTAGTGGTGAGAGAAGCGATTAAGAGGTGTCACGCAGTATCCTCATCTGCATAACGTAATGGGTTGGAAAACGGTTCCAAATGCCAAGCAGTGAACTGCTGTACAACCGAGGAGAAAGTTGTTGCAATATTAGTTGTATGGCTCAATGTTGCATGTTGGCTAAATGCAACCCAAAATAATAACAGAAAAAGTTTTAGATGATCATAAACGTTTTTAAGTTGCATGCTGATTAGGATACTGCATTCATGATTTGCGATCGAGGTGTGTCTGGTTTATGTGTCGTTATTTGTATCCTAAACGTGTCGTTAATTGTCGTAATTGTCCAAGGTATTAAATGTTGTATGATGTATCAGCGATGTTGGGTGACCTCACTTCTGATGGTATTTGAAACGAGACCTTCCGTGTTTCGTGCATTCAGTAAAAACTTTCACGAATGCAGCGCAAAACCCCACAACACCCACCCCTTGTTGGTGATTGGTTGTTATAGGCTACTATTCATTTTGGTTTTGAGCGGACGATCTCGAAGCATAGGGCCTTCTTATGGGGCGCGGGCAGCCAGCGGATCGTGAGGAAAGATCAGATGAATGTGATCATTTATGTTTCGTCCTAGAATCGCTGATACAAACTTTAATGTGACGTTACTCTTAATAACTTCGACAATTATTCGATTTCTGTCCAAGTCATGAATTGTGCATCTCATGTCACGACATCAGATGTGGAAGTCTGTAGTTTCAGTGGAGTGTCTGAAGAAGTGCTGATGGATGGACGCTCAAACGCACAGTAGGTTGCACGATTGGTCTGGGGTGGCTGCTGTCATTTTCTTCAGCACAAGAGGTGTGATCGATGGGCATAGTTCAAATGACTCTGGACACAATTGGCTGCTGGCCGTCGCTTCCCTGTCGTCATTGTGTTAAACCAGCCAATAGAGCGCCAGGGGGAAAAGACAGCTTGGTGATAGGCTCCTGTAAAAGCGGACCGGAAGCAGGAAGAAATGTATTGCACCCCCCCCACCCCAGTTTCAGCTTGAATTCATACACTTATGAGATACATTTATATAGCTTTTTATAAAGCCAGTATAGTCTTTGAGTATGAGCTTCATGGTGAGCGATGTTCTTTATGAAATGCTCCACAAACCATGGCATTATACTATAAGTGTCCAAGAAGATTCCTCTCTCGGACAGGGCCATCAATATCGACCACTGTCTGATGCTGATGATAGGGACTGTTGTGGAGTTTATTACAAATAACGAATTCACCCAAAATAAACTACTCCTCTTCTCACTCCACAATACCTTAATCAATTACATCACGTAACTCCTACATATTTACCAACTATGTGTATACTAGGCACTTCCAGCAATGTACCTATTGCTGGAAGTCTGTCAAGCCTCTTTTTCTCAGAGCGCTGGGGTGTTTTTGAATGGTTTTAATATCTCACTACATTGTAAAGTCAGAGTGGTCTGCCCTTCTTTTTGTGCCTTTGGTTGGACCTGAACTCCCCAGGACTAAAGCTCCGGATGTGTTTAAGAATTGATTTTGGGATGCTGCTGCTAGTCTATAAAGCCCTACAGCTAAGCCCCTTAGTACATCCCCCCAAGATCCCTTTGATCCTCTGAAGCCGCTCTTTATGTAGCCCTTGTGCTCTGAGACTGCTAGGAGGCCACAGCACTGCGATAAACTCAGAAAACAACACAAACCTGTTGAGATTGGCCTGCTAAGGCTAGTCCTTTGGGTGCTGATATTGACGTGTGGATATACTGATGGTGTTGCTATTGTCCTGTATATATGGTTGATGTTTTGCCACTTTCCACAACGTTTTTTAAGGACAATATTGTTCACATCACCAGGTCTTTAAACCGGATGTCAACTGTTCTTCTGTCGTATTCTTGTTGCTCTGTAAAACTGCAACAAATGAAATAGTTTTATGTGTGTGTGTTTTTTTGCGTGTGGTATTCTTAAAAAATGAAAAATAAGTACCGGTAATAGCGTGAAAACCCTTTTGCTATCCTTAACATTTACATACACAAGCATAAAGTTTGGACATGATATATGGTGGTTTATGTCCTCGCAGTGGGAGTAGGAATCACAAGATTGGGTTGGAATGGATCTCTTTCTAATGGTGATTTGTCCACAGTGAGAGTGCTTTGTGATCACAGGCTGGCTGCTGGCACTAGCTGGCTCACTGTGAGTCACGTCTCTCGGTTTCCTCCTCTTTCCTCTATAGGCCTACTGCTGTTCTCCAGAAAGTCTTTAAACGCTCAAAATGAAAAGAGGAAGTCAAAGCCCTAATCACAATGCTCCCGTCAAGAAATACCATTTGGATTGGAGCTAGGAGCTTTATTGATAACATCATCACATCAGGGAAGATATAATATATTATCTTAGATTTGGCTATCGTCATTATTCTTAGTCATAACATTATAATGCAGCACTAAAACATATCTTGGAAACTTTCATGACCTTACATGACCGTAAAAAAAAAGACTCACTTCAGCTGCTTCAGGGACCACTATTCTGATCTTTCTGCTGTGTGATTACCTTTGCACTGAAATGGGAAATGCAAACAGACGGCTTTGTACAGCGAATAAGGAGAATATTTTTCTTGTGTGTGTGTCACTTAAGATTTTAAATCACATCTACTGTATATATTATATAATACAGAGTATTGCATATCAACTGTATCAACAAACTATTAGTTGATGATACATTCAATAAAATTGATTGGATTAAATTGGTGATCAGAATACATTTATTTATTTATGCATTTAATTCCTCTAGTCACTGTTGTTGTCTGTACTCCTTAATCTATCAATTCTAATATAAACCATTCTAATTCATGCCACCGACACCAAAGCAAATCTGAAGAGAGCTCTAACTGCAGTGGCCAAGATTTTTTCTAATTAACTGTATATCGAAAATGCTTTGCAAACTTGAAAAACATTAACGGAAAAAACACAAATGCAAAAAACAGAACGCTAATACAAAAACCACAACAGAATTGCCAACAACACAAACAAAGGCAAAAGGCACACCGCAAATGCAAAAGCGGCTAAACTAATGCAAAAGATGCAACATAATGGAAATAAGCATCAACTGATCAATGAAATGGACTGACTGTAATTGCCGACAGACTGTTATTATTTACTTATACAGTACAGGATGTGGATAGCCTTGTTTTGCCTACACATGCAGAAGAGGACAGTTCTTGCAAATTTGACAACGGAATAGGATTCACCAGCGGCCTGTTGATTTATATGCTTCTCCATTCCAGCGACATAAATCACATCTACATGGACACGGCATTATTGGCTGCTGATTTATTCTCAGCAATACACACACACACACACACACACACACACACACACACACACACACACACACACACACACACACACACACACACACACACACACACACACACACACACACACACACACACACACACACACACACACACACAAACACCCAGCATAAACGGTTCTGACAGAAGCACTGGAGGCTGGAGACTACCTGCTGTGCTGCTAATAATTTGTCTTGTGAATAAGGCTTGGCCCTGCATTAAAATGAGTAGCTGAGTAGTGAGTGAACTGCCAACATGAATGTGAGTGGGAGACAAGTATAGCTTGTCATAACATCTTTTGTTGTACACTACAAAGGGAGCAATATAAAAGTACAACACTGATTGAGCTTTAATCTTGGTCTCATTCTGTTGTTTGGATTTGGTACTTTGATGCATGCTCTCTCCCTCTCTCTCTCTCTCTCTCTCTCTCTCTCTCTCTCTCTCTCTCTCTCTCTCTCTCTCTCTCTCTCTCTCTCTCTCTCTCTCTCTCTCTCTCTCTCTCTCTCTCTCTCTCTCTCTCTCTCTCTCTCTCTCTCTCCTCTCTCTCTCTCCTCGTCTCTCTCTCTCTCTCTCTCCTCTCTCTCTCTCTCTCCTCTCTCTCTCTCTCTCTCTCTCTCTCTCTCTCTCTCTCTCTCTCTCTCTCTCTCTCTCTCTCTCTCTCTCTTTCGTGCTCTCATATAGCTGTACATGACAAAGCTCTTATGCAATATTTTTGTTCTCAGCCATGTTTTCAAAATCTTTTGGGTTGTTTGTAATCTGTCAGAAGTATGTGTCTCTGATATCTTGGTATAGTCGGCAGGACAGTCCCTCTCTCACACTCACACTATTCTTTTATTATTATTTATATATTCTCTCTCATTGTTATCAGTTTAAAAAACTGCCTTTTTTTTCATAAAAATGTTAGACACATTGCTACATCACCTTGAAATCCCATCATTTTGACTAAACCATTGTTCCCAACGGGTCTATATCCCTCGGTGTCAGATCCTGATCGGGGAGGTGACGGGGTTCCTGGTGAAGACAGACGGCGCTCAGGAGAAGACCATCGTGAGCGCTGACTGCTGCTTCTTCAACCCTCTTCTTCGCAGGATCGTACGGTTCCTCGGTGGGTCCATTTCCCTGTGGAGCGTTGCTCCCCCTAACCCGGGCTCTTACTGCCAAACCAAGCCTTGGTATCATTTTCAAACTCTGTGCTACAATCACTTGTTCTTTGTGTTATGAAAATATAACTAAAAGTGTGGCTACATAGCATTGCTATACCGACAAAGATCCATGGATACTGAGCATGGATTTGTTCAATAAAGGTTTAACAAAACAATTGTTATGATTTCTGATATACTGTATATATTATCGTTTTTCGTTGTCTTATTATTATTATTATTATTATTATTATTATTATTATTATTATTATTATTATTATTATTATTATTATATTATTATTATTATTATTATTACCATTATTAATAGTATTGTTATTATTGTTAGGATCGATTTTTTCCATGTAGGCCTATGTATGCAGATATGCATGTATGTTTGCATGTGTTTATGTTGGTGGTGAGAAGGGATACAAAGACATTCTGTGTACAGTTTGTTGATTGTCATTTACCCATCCCAAATATAAAGATGATTAAAAATAAAAATGATAAAGGTTTAAACAAAAACCACCCAACTAAACATCCCCCTCTGCGTCCCCCAGGCGTGTACTCCTTCGGCCTCTTCACCACCACTATCTTCGCCAACGCTGGCCAGGTGGTGACAGGAAACCAGACGCCCCACTTCCTGTCTGCCTGCAAGCCCAACTACACGGCCCTTGGCTGCCAGTCTCCACTGCAGTACATCTCGGAGCGCCGCGCCTGCACAGGGAACCCCTACCTGGTGGCCTCCGCACGCAAGTCCTTCCCCTCCAAGGACGCAGCCCTCAGCTTCTACTCTGCAGTCTATACTGTGGTAAGAGCCACGGTCTGCGCTGGGAGGAAGCTGGTGTACACAGTGGGAGGGCTACGAAGTGATAGGAAGCTAGTCAACACAAGCTGTTCTACACAGTGGTAGGAAGCTAGTCAAAAACAAGCTAGTGCACGCAGTGGTAGGAAGCTAGTCAAAAACAAGCTAGTGTACGCAGATGTTGGAAGTTAGTCTACACAGTGGGAGGAAGCTTTTTTACAGTTGTTTACAGTAGAAGGCCGCCGGTATACACGGTGGTAGGAAACTAGTCTACAGTGGAAGGAAGCTATAGTCTCCATAGTGGTAGGAAGAAAGCTTACACAAGCTAGCCTTGATAGGAAGCAAGTGTACATTATATAAATATAGTCAAAGCGGTAGTAAGATAGTCTACAGCGGTAGAAAGCTAGTGAGCACAGTGGTGGAAAGCTAGGCCCAATCCCATTTATACCCCTTACCCCTTCCCCTTACCCCTCCCCCTTGTTTTGAAGGGGTAAAGGGAAGGGGTAAGGGGAAGGCGTAAGGGGTAGAAATGGGATTGGGCCTAAGGCACAATCCCATTTCTACCCATTACCCCTTCAAAACAAGGGGGAGGGGGAAGGGGTAGAAATGGGATTGGGCCTTAGTCTACACACTGGTAGGAAGCTAGTGTACACAGTGGTGGGATACAAGTCTACATAGAGGTAGAAGGACACAAGCAAACAAAAGCTAGTTTACACAGTGGTTGGAAGCTGGTCTAAGCTGGTAGAAAGCTAGTCTATAATGATAGGAAGCTAGTGTGCAGTGGTATTCTATCGTGCTGGATTTAACTAGTGTAAAATGTACAACTAACTACCAGAAAAATGCATTTCAAAAAATTAAATATGATTTTTTTTTTACCAAAATCATCCTTTTCTTTATTATTCATGGCACTTCGAACAGCATTGTATAAGGTGTTCCAGGGTCAGAGTAAAACACATTTTGTGACTAAATGCAACCCTGCTGTGTTCCCACACAGTTTGCCACTGGTTCTGCTTTGTGTGCTCATCTGTTTATGTTTGTAATCACTTCCTCCTCTGCGTTAACATCACGTTTTGATTTGAGTGAGTCAGCGCGCTTAACTCTCCTCTCTTATTGTCAATAATGACACATAGGAAAAACAAATGCCATTTTTTTTACTAGGCGTGCAGACTTGTTGTCGTTTCTTGGATCTAACAACACTGGGTTCTCAGAGAGAGAGGCCCAGGTGAGTGGAGGGGTAAAGACGGACCAAGTGTGGTAGGAAGCTAGTCTAAGGTTATAGGTAAGCTAGTGAACAGTGGTAGGAAGAAATGTATTTTTCAGTGAAAAACACAATTCATTGCAGCAAAACAGAGGAGGGTGAGGACGTACCAAATGTGACACTGTGAAATGAAACACTCGTCTTTTTTCTTGTTTTCTGTGTGTGTGTGTGTGTATGTGTGTGTGTGTGTGTCTGTGTGTGTATGTGTGTGTGCATGTGTGTGTGTGTTTGTGTGTGTGTGTGTGTGCATGTCTGTGTGTGTGTTTGTGTGTCTACTTCAGATGTACATCACGCTGGTGTTCGGCACTAAGGGGACGCGGCTGACCAAGCCCACCCTGTGCCTGCTGCTGGTGTCACTGGCCGTGCTGGTGGGGGTGGTCCGCGTCACGGAGCACCGGAACCACTGGAGTGATGTGCTGGCCGGCTTCCTGACTGGTGGAGCCATCGCTGCCTTCCTGGTAGGACA
>OLKM01000585.1:119731-124731 GCA_900291075.1 Melanogrammus aeglefinus
TAGGAAAAACAAATGCCATTTTTTTTACTAGGCGTGTAGACTTGTTGTCGTTTCTTGGATCTAACAACACTGGGTTCCCAGAGAGAGAGGCCCAGGTGAGTGGAGGGGTAAGGACGGACCAAGTGTGGTAGGAAGCTAGTCTAAGGTTATAAGTAAGCTAGTGAACAGTGGTAGGAAGAAATGTATTTTTCAGTGAAAAACCCAATTCATAGCATCAAAACAGAGGAGGGTGAGGATGTACCAAATGTGACACTGTGTGAAATGAAACACTCATCTTTTTTCTTGTTTTCTGTGTATGTGTGTGTGTGTGTTTGTGTGTGTATGTGTGTGTGTGTGTGTGTGTGTGTGTGTGTGTGTGTGTGTGTGTGTGTGTGTGTGTGTGTGTGTGTGTGTGTGTGTGTGTGTGCATGTGTGTTTGTGTGTGTCTGTGTGTGTGTGTGCATGTGTGTTTGTGTGTGTTGTCTGTGTGTGTGTGTTGGTGTGTGCGTGTCTGTGTGTGTGTTTGTGTGGTCTACATTCAGATGTACATCACTGGTGTTACGGCACTAAGGGGAGCGGCGTGCAAGCCCCCAGCCTGTGATTGCTCTGGTGTCACTGGCCGTGGCTGGTTGGGGTTTGGTCGCGTCACGAGCACCGGAACCACTGGGGTGATGTTGGCGGCTTTCTCTGATGGTTGAGCCATCGCTGCTTCCTGGTAGGACAGGGGAGAGGAGGGGGGGGAGGTAGGTAGCTGTGCCTGCTGCTGGTGTCATTGGAACGTAGCTGTGAGAGAGGTAGGAATGACGGAAGCACCGAAGCACTGGAGTGATGTGCTGGCCGGCTACCGAGGATGGAGCCATCGCTGCATCTGGGTAGGACACGGGAGGGAGGGAGGAGGGAGGTAGGAGGGAAGGGAAGGATAGGAAGGAAGGAAGGGAGAGAGGAAGGAAGGAAGGAAGTAAGAAAGCAGGAAGGAGAGAGGAGGGAGAGAAGGAGAGGAGGAGGAGAGGAGGAGGAATGAGAGGAGGAAGGAGAGTAGGAGGGGAGAAGGGAGGAAGGAAGGAAGGAAGGAAGGAAGGAAGGAAGGAAGGAAGGAAGGAAGGAAGGAAGGAAGGAAGGAAGGAAGGAAGGAAGGAGGAGGGGGTAGAGAAGGAGGGAGGGAGAGAAGGAGGAAGGACAGGAGGGAGGGAGAGAGGAAGGAAGGAAGGAAGGAAGGAAGGAAGGAAGGAAGGAAGGAGGAGGAGGAAGGGAGGGAGGGAAGGAGGAAGGACAGGAGGGAGGGAGAGAAGGAGGAAGGGAGGGAGGGAGGGAGAGGAGGGAGGGAGGGAGGAAGGAAGGAAGGGAGGGAGGGAGGAAGGAAGGAAGGAAGGAAGGAAGGAAGGAAGGAAGGAAGGAAGGAAGGAAGGAAGGAAGGAAGGAAGGAAGGAAGCCTTAGCCTGACTCTAAAGTCGATATGTTTTGTGTGATTGATGTCAACCGCACCTCTTCAGCTCAACCCTCCGACCCATCCGCTAGGACCCCAACGCCACTGGTCAGTCTGTGGACGTGGACTTCAGATATGTCTTTGTAAATACGAGAGATGACATTACTGATACGATTACGTGCTTTAATAGTCAACATTCTTTTAGGGTTGAAAACCTAATGATTGAACCAGTAATGCAATAATTATTTTTCGTCTTCTTTTTCGACTTTGCTGACTGATCCAACTGGAACAAATCCAAACCCACCCACACAAAACTACACACACACACACCACACCGCGCCCGCTCGCTATGTAGCAACATTGTTAAATGTTGGTACATAGATCGTACCAAGCAGACAGTTGGTTTAAATTAATCTCCATGAAACCCCACTAAATGTGTTTGAACCTGGCATGCATCTATGTGAAAATAAAGAGTTAGCTCTTCCTTCACTCTCATTTACATTTACATTTACATTTAGGGCATTTAGCAGATGCTTTTATCCAAAGCGACTTACAATAAGTACATTTGTCATAAGAAGTGCAACAATATATCGCTGTTGGTACAGAAAGGATGTTCATAGAACCAAGTACAACAATCGCTAGGCTAACCAATTCCCCGTGTTACAGCAATGATAGCAGCTACCGCGGTTGCTACACAGTTAATAATACAGTACAATACAATACAACACAATACAATACAGTGTACAATGGTGGCCAGAGGGGGGAGGGTGGCTATACAGAGTCGAGGTGGACTCTGAACAGGTGAGTCTTGAGTCTTTTTCGGAAGATAGTGAGTGACTCTGCGGTCCTGAGAACGGCAGGGAGCTCGTTCCACCACTGAGGTCCCAAAACCGAGAAAAGTTGTGACTTTGCTGAACGACCTTTGCTAGCTCTTAGCGATGGCGGTACCAGACGTCCAGCTGAGGTAGTTGAGCGGAGGGATCGAGCTGGGGTGTGTGGCTTTAGCAATGCTTGGAGGTAGGCAGGGGCAGTTCCATGCCTTGTATGCCAGTACCATCGTCTTAACACGAGGTGCGCTGCCGCATTCTGGATGCGCTGCAAAGGTTTAATCGCAGAGGCAGGAAGTCCAGCCAGGAGTGAGTTGCAGTAGTCGAGGCGGGAGATGACCAGTGATTGGACTAGAAGCTGAGCTGCTTCCCTTGTGAGGAAGGGCCGGATTCTGCGGATGTTGTAAAGTGCAAATCTGCAGGATCGGGCCACCGCAGTGATGTTTGCGGTGCAGCATAACTGATTGTCCAATACCACACCGAGGTTTCTGGCAGTTGGAGAAGGAGATACAGTGATGACATTCTCACATTCCCTCTCTCTTTCTGTGTCCCGCTATCTTTCTCTAGACCCAATTGAAGGCAGTGAGGGACTAGCCGTGATATGAGCCTGTAGGCCTAGCATGTGCATGGTTGTGTGTCGGGCCGGTCAGGGGCTGGAGGTGTATTGATCCTGCAGGATTGAATGTGTGATAGTGGGAGTGCTTTGGAAGTCACCCCCCACGGGATAATCAAAGAGTATTCGTGCCTGGAATGTTGTGCACGCCCACATGGACATTTGTTTGTCAGAATCACCGAAACATGAGCTCAAATCAATGAGGATTTCATGGTGCCTTGAATCAATTTTATACAACATAGATGCATCCATCGCACCAGTTAACAGAGCAGATCTGCGTTGGTTAAATCAGGTGAAGTATAATGCACTTCCTACAGCTACAATCTCATGGGGAGCTAAATGCCCACAGTTTAAAAGCAATCACCAAACCCATTTAATGTTCCAACGATCCTGATCAGGTTCCACGATTCCTCCTCCTTTCTCAATTACATGTTCCTTGCTTTAATGGAACTCACTCTGAATGGAAGAGCGTGTATTTTGCCTTCCTTAGCTTAAGTTCTACAATATATATCTCAATACCTGTGTAGGCTTTGCGGGTATTGAGATATATTATGGAACTTCCATAATGTTCTGGAGAAGATATATAGAGAGAGAGAGAGAGAGAGAGAGAGAGAGAGAGAGAGAGAGAGAGAGAGAGAGAGAGAGAGAGAGAGAGAGAGAGAGAGAGAGAGAGAGAGAGAGAGAGATAGGAGAGTTCCATAATGCTGGAGAAGATATATAGAGAGAGAGAGAGAGAGAGAGAGAGAGAGAGAGAGAGAGAGAGAGAGAGAGAGAGAGAAGAGAAATTGAATAGAGATACTAGATCGTTTTCATATCCAGAGATGTGAGGTAAACAAACCACCATTCCATGTCCCATGATTCTCGATTTCGCTTTTGATTCATAATTTTGGATTGAATCTTTACTAAGGGCTATTTTTATTCTCTCTGCGGTCCCTGGAAACTCCACCAGGTGTCGTGTGTGATCAACAACTTCAAACCCACCCAGTTGGCGGGCCCCGTACCACCACCGCCACCACCACCGCCACAGCACTCCCAGCGGCAAGACCCCCCCCTGGGCATGCCCCTGGTCGGCCTGCCGCGCGTGGTGGAGAGCCCACTCGAAAAGTTAAGTGGTCTCCAGGTAAGGGGTAGGGGCGGCTCCGAGGGGGAGGAGGAGGAGGAGGAGGCGCCGGAGGAGGTGCTGTTGAGAGAAGGGGCCCGTGTACCTAATGACCCCACGGGTCTACTGTCACAGATACAACACTGTAACACACAGTAAGTCTGAGAGCTTCATTTTGTATTTTAGGGGTACTTGACCTGACATTTGTTGCCGTGGTAACCTGCTGTATTTCAGGTTTACTCTTCTGGCTGTCTTGTCTTTTGCATGTGTCCTCTGGCTTTTTGGATCCGATTTCATCGTCCACTTTGCTCTCTCTCCCTCTGTCTCTCTCTCTGTCTCTTTCTCCGTCTCTCTCCCTCTCCCTCGGTCTCTCTCTCTCTCCCCCTGTCTCTCTGTCTCCCTATCTCTCTCTCTCCCTCTCTCTCTCCCTCTCTCTCCCTCTCCCTCTTCCTCTCTCTCTCTCTCTCTCTCTACCCCTGTCTCTCTTTCTCCCTATCTCTCTCTCTCCCTCTATTCTCCATTTTCTCCCTCTCCTGCTCCCTCTTCCTCTTCTCTCTCTTTCTCCCTCTCTCTCTCTCTCCCTCTGTCTCTCTCTCTCTCTCTCCCTCTCTCTCTCTCTCTCTCTCTCTCTCTCTCTCTCTCTCTCTCTCTCTCTCTCTCTCTCTCTCTCTCTCTCTCTCCCTCTCTCTCTCCCTCTCTCTCTCCCTCCCTCCCTCTCTCCCGGCCCTCACAGGCTTCAGGGTTACCGTACTCTGAGATCACATGACCATCAGCCAATCCCGTCCCCTGCCCCTCCCGACGTGCTCCTGCCCTCGCGGCGCTGCCTCACCAGCTCAGTCTAGACCTTCCCCCCGGGACCCCAGGGGCCTCGGGGCCCACCCACCCGGAGAGAGGGCCCCCTCTGCGACGAGCAAAGTCCACCCAGGTATGACTCCCGACGCCGGCTGGGGGGTCGTCGACTGGCGACCGCCTCTCGCTGCAGCTCATCTCGGAGGGAGCCCTCACTCTCCCACTTTTTCACCTTGTTTTGGTTTTGTTTTCGTTTTTTTACCTGCTACC
>OLKM01000585.1:129731-134390 GCA_900291075.1 Melanogrammus aeglefinus
TTATTACTAACAGGGACTAACAGAGACTAACAGGGACTAACAGAAACTAACATAGACTAACAGAGATTTACATAGATTAACAGAGACTAACAGGGATTCACAGGGACTAGAAGAGACTAACAGGGACTAACAGAGACTAACATAAACTAACATAGATTAACAGAGATTTAGAGACTAACAGCGACTAACAGAGCCTAACAGAGACTAACAGAGGCTAACAGAGACTAACAGAGGCTAACAGAGACTAACCGAGGCTAACAGAGACTAACAGAGGCGAACAGAGACTAGAAGAGACTAACATAAACTAACATAGATTAACAGAGATTTAGAGACTAACAGCGACTAACAGAGCCTAACAGAGGCTAACAGAGACTAACAGAGACTAACAGAGGCTAACAGAGACTAACCGAGGCTAACCGAGACTAACAGAGGCGAACAGAGACTAGAAGAGGCTAACAGAGGCTAACAGAGACTAACAGAGGCTAACAGAGACTAGAGGCTAACAGAGGCTAACAGAGACTAACAGAGGCTAGCAGAGACTAACAGAGACTAACAGAGGCTAACAGAGACTAACAGAGACTAACAGAGGCTAACAGAGACTAACAGGAGGCTAGGAGGCTAACAGAGACTAAAAGAGGCTAACAGAGACTAACAGAGGCTAACAGAGACTAACAGAGACTAACAGGCTAACAGAGACTAAACGAGTCTAACAGAGACTAACAGAGACTAACAGAGACTAACAGCGACTAACAGAGGCTAACATAGACTAAAAGAGGCTAACAGAGACTAACAGATGTCTTAATGTTCTTTTCTCTGTTTGAGGTGGACAGCCGTCCTAATTTAGTATGAATGGGTCAGGACGCAAACCCTCTCTATTGGAGTGTGTGTGGATGTGTGGGTAGGATGGTTGGGTGTTTATGTGTGTTGTGTGAGATGATAAATAGATCCACAGCATAAAATACAGTAGCAGCATGAAATTATGGTTATTATTGAGCACAACATAAATATATTATATAATTATATTGGTCTTTCCTTTACTGCATTTCCCTTATTATACCCAACAGCCTGCCTGACAATTACAGAGCCATTAACGCTGCTTGTGCGTGTGTGTGTGTGTGTGTGTGTGTGGTGTGTGTGTGTGCGTGTGTGTGTGTGTGTGTGTGTGTGTGTGTGTGTGTGTGTGTGTGTGTGTGTGTGTGTGTGTGTGTGTGTGTGTGTGTGTGTGTGTGTGTGTGCATTGTAAATAATACACGCATGTGTTTGAAACAGGGAGGGAGAGAACGTGAGGGAGAGAGAAAGAGAGAGAAAGGAACGGAGATAGTATAGTAGTACTATCTCCGTTCGTGATAATGTACAATGATGCCATTGATGGTTGTATTGCCTCTGATACTCCACGGCCTAGTGGCATGCAGCCTCCTTGGAAGTTCATGCATTGTTAAATGTTGTCTGTTTTCATGAGAATATGTCGATTAGGCCAAATAATCAAATAGAGAAGAACTGAAGCGCGAAAAACAACAACGAGAAGGAGGAGGAATAGAGAAAGACTGGACTCTTTATGTTCTGTTATAAGGCGAGCATGGCTCATGGCTGCGTCATGCTATCACACACACACGCACACACACACACGCGCACACATGTGCGCACGCCACCACACCACTTTGTGTGCCTCGAGTTGGGGAGGCCTGCTTCTTCAAAGACCACCAGATGAACAGAGGATTATGGGAGGTCTTACCCTGCAATCTCGTTCCTCTTGTTTGCTAAAGAGAGCCACAGGGCTCCCGGGAGACAGGCTTACCAACAGACGGGCACGCGCATGAACAATCAAATATCCACGGACGCAGCCGGATGCTGTGGTGGACCTCTGTAAATACCTGGCTGAAGTTGAATATAGACTACAACATGAAACAATATGCAACAATAGGCTAAACCGCAGTAGTATAGGCTACTGTAGCGATGGAATGAAAATAAATATAAATGTATATAGTAAAAAATGTATACATATTCAAATATGTATAAAGTCTACATCTGAATGGTTCTAAATTGTACTTTATTCCGAGGGAGTCACTATGCATATTACAGAGCAGAGAAATCGTGCACGAGGGCGTTGTTCTCGAGAAAGGTTGGATGGACACACGGAAGGAAAGAAAGCAGAGAAGGTGAGAGGTTGTGGTGCGGCTCGTGATGCTGTATCGCGCATAAGCTACATCCTCTTCCCTCGTCGAGAGAGAGAGAGAGAGAGAGAGAGAGAGAGAGAGAGAGAGAGAGAGAGAGAGAGAGAGAGAGAGAGAGAGAGAGAGAGAGAGAGAGAGAGAGAGAGAGAGAGAGAGAGAGAGAGAGAGAGAGAGAGAAAACAAGGAGTGGTTGTGTGGTAGTCACAAGCAAGAGAAGCGCGCAAAGGGAGAATGAAACAGGGGGCGTTTCCCGCCACACCGTCACTCCATCCCATTCTGGCTCTAAGCATGGATACGATGTGGCGCGAGGACCTGCTCATTCAACACCTTTAGGCTTAAAGAGGAAAGTGTGCAAAAGAGGTGAGTTTCACAAATTTCGCTGGCATTTAGCTGTAGCCCGACCATGGGAACAACAACATGTGGATAGTTTGCGGTGTAACGTTGTTCGGACACGTCACTCCCCATCCTTACGCGTCTTACCCGTATTCTCTGCTTCATAAGCAGGTTTCATCCTAATATTTAAAGTCTTTAAAAATAGAGATGATAGACGACTTAAAGGTTGAATGGTGTGCCTGGTCAATGTTGAAGTGATGGGTTATTGCTTTGCGTTATGGTTTGATATTGGTCCAATGAGAATCACTCTCCGGTGTCTGTCGAATTACAAAGATTTACAACGGCTGCAATATTTTAGGGGGATGGAATCGTTGATTCGCGTCTACACCCGTCTATATTCTTCTCATGTAGCCTACTATTAAAAGGATAAAATCGGATTATTTTGACTTTACAGAGTTTGCTATTCAATCCAGCCTCCGAAGTGGATTTGGATTGTGCATTCTGCTGGTGGGTGAAGCCGGATGTATTTACAAACAAAGAAAGCCAGTAGCCTATCTAATCCTGTCACGTAGGAATCAGGTCCATCTGCAAGTGTCCGGTGGTGGGCTATGTTAACCGGGCTGGCCAGCTGCAGTCACGTAGGCATGGATGCAAGTCCTGTTCAATTTGGGAAGAAGACAAAAACGAAACAATGTGTCATATAAGTTTGTGTTCCAACGAAAAGTTTTGCCAAAAGGTAGAGTGTGTTTTGTACATCTGCACTCCCAACCGCCTTGGTCAAGCTATTCACGATGTCATGTCAATGAGACTACAAAATCTCCTCGGCGAACATCTTTATTTATTTGTTTATTTTCGAAATCCAGGCAAACCCCAGACCTTTTGGGCTAAATGGCCTTAATCAAGACATGTATAATGCCTAGTTAGTGAGTATAGAGCAGGCCGACCGCTGGAGAGATATGCTATCGCAGCCATAAGCATGAACGTCTTCCAGCTGCGTACTTTTAGTTCCAAGCAGTTAATCGGCATTACTCCTGCATGGCGTTCTGTCGTTCTTTGCTACACACAGGCTTTGGATGTTTTTTCAGTTTCCTGTTTCAGATTTTTTTAATAAACGGATTGAAAATTCAGTTGTCTGTAACCAAAATAGGAAACAGAGTATTTGCCTCTCACCAAGCCCTTAGGGCTACAAACAGGGCCCGGGTCAGTTCACTTTCAATTCAATCATTGCCATAGAAATGTCATTATCTTGACTATATAAAGAACTGATGGCGAATCGAGGCCCTATTGCTGGCCAGAAGATTGCCTTTTTAAATTTACCATTTAAAATTGAGTGAAGGGAAATTGAATTGGCCACCAGCACGCTGGTACATTACATCTAAGACACACCCAGTATAACTCTGTGTGTGTGTGTGTGTGTGTGTGTGTGTGTGTGTGTGTGTGTGTGTGTGTGTGTGTGTGTGTGTGTGTGTGTGTGTGTGTGTGTGTGTGTGTGTGTGTGTGTGTGTGCGCGCGTGCATGCTCGTGTGCGTGTGTGTGCGTACATGCGTGTGTACAAATGTGTGTGTGTGTGTGTGTGTGTGTGCTTCTGCATATTTACCTGGGCGTGTTTAGGTTTAAACATACGTGCCTCGCCTCAATGAGTGGTTCTAAGGTGAGGTTTAATACCAAAGAGACACGTCCATGTCTGCTGGAGCAGCCACCATCCACTGACCAATGAGGAGGGGAGGGGAGGGGAGGGCACACTGGATGGGAGGAAAATGAGCAGAGGGAAGAGGAGAGAGGAGAGATGGGAGGGGAATGGAAAGGGAAAGCAAGGAAGTTGATGGAATGTGGTCAGAATAGAGGTAAACCGATGGGGGGCGGGGAGAGAATAGGTATGACAAGCAGAAGAGAGATGAGTGGAGAGGACCAGACCATTGCCGTAAAATGGTTGTTTGCAGATCCCTAAGGGTCTGTCTTGCTGTGGTGGAAATGTAGGTCTTCTACTACACACTGTAGAAGCTCCTATTTTGCAGAGCAGAGACGCTCACACGTGTGCATGGTGCACTCCCACCACCACGACACACAGCCCTAACCACAGTTTGGTCCCCTTGCTGTGAATGGCCATGGGCCGAAGGAAGGCACTTCCTGTGATGTCGAGTATAGGAGGGGGTGT
>OLKM01000585.1:139256-151034 GCA_900291075.1 Melanogrammus aeglefinus
GGGGGGGGTTGTGTGGGTGTGTGTGTGTGCAGAGGGAAGGAGGGAGGGGGGCATGCGGTAGAATGACAGAGGATGTAAAGGGGTGTGTGGAGGGAGGTGAGTGGGTGGTTGGGGGGGGGGGGTCTAAGTGATAATCATTCCCCATTGTAATCATCCACCCAGTATGCATCATAAGGCGTCGTCAATACCACTCCACAGCTGGGGTCCCTGGTCCAACACAATACAGGGTGGAACACATGCATGGACACACGCTCCCCGAGCTCAGGCAGTCAGCGCACATCTCATCTATTAGCTGCTCTGCGCCGTCTCTCTCTCTCTCTCTACACTGTGTCTTCTTTTATTAGTGATCTGCAGAATCCTGCGCTCGGGACAGATAAATGGACTCCTGGAAATATGTGACAGTGGCAGATGCCACAAGAGTCCATATCTGAAGACATGCAGTTCAGCAAACCTGGCTGACGTTTTGTTTGTTCTCTTCTTTTCTTCTGTTCATTCTCGTGTTTTTGCAGACTTTATTCTTTCTTATTACTTAGGGAAGTATGTATCTGAAGTTGCACTTTGGATTTGTGTGTGATATAAAGAGATAAAGGTTGATATACATTTGATTACCAGTGTAATATTTGAACAGCTCTCCTGAGGATGACCACCTTAAATTAGCTTGATTCAACGAGATATATACATCTATTCAATTTTCGTAGAATGTTCTGGGCTTATATTTTCATAGCAGTTTACCACATGGTTTGATGGCAGTTATATAACAAACAAGCTCAAAAGATGGCTGAGACAGGCAAGGAAAGAGTCAATAATAGAAGGACAAGTGGAAGAGACTAGACTGCTTAGCAGTGGTTCACCGTAGAAAAAGTTTCAACCCACCCCTGGTTTGCTTTATGCTTCCAATTGTGTGATTAATAATGACAGTAAACTAAGCCAAGCAAATACAACATACAGAAAACAGCGTGTTTCACTATAAGCCTTACTGTAAAACCCAGGCAGCCAGTAACAGCTCAATCAGTGATCTGTGCTTGTCTTTCAACATAGCTTAAACCACATCTGTAATTATTAATTATATGAATATAAAGGACAAAGGTTCACCTGAGTATGTCTTATCAATATGTATGATTCTCCAATTTGGTACTGCTGCATTGCTTTCCCTCTCTCCATCTCCATGTTGTGTTATTTTCTGTGCTTCCACCTGGTGGTAGACTATGCTAGACAGTGATTTCATGGTTTCAGCTTTGGTAATAGAAACATCCTCAAACGAAAAGATTATCTTTCACACTCACCATCTAAAATGAAACCTATGAAAGCTGCAATTTAAGCCAAGCTAAGCCAATGAACTAAATCATCATCACTTTAACATTGTTAAAGCTCAGTATAGTTAATACTCTTTCATTATAAATAACTATGACAGAATATTAATACTAATCATTCATTGTAAATACAGTCAAGACTCATTAATGTAGCATATAATAAAACAAGCACAAATCCCCAGTGTTTCATGACATTTATTTTCATTGTTAAAAGAAAAATGGGGCCGCAGTGTAAGTGATACAAGCATATCTGGACTATTCCATCAACCAAGAGATTGTACAAATAACCATCTGTTTTGCCACCATCTGCAAAGAATTTGATATTGTTTCCAAACATCAAATCTTGCTAAAATAGTTTCTTCCTGTGATTGTTATGGAAAATCCAATCTCCAACAACCATGCTATTTCCTAATGTCACAGAAAAGCAAACAACTTTAGGTCTTCTTTGGTATTGCTTTAAAAAGGTTGGGGTTGGACATAACCATGAGCTGAGCAATGGGTAAATTATTATGTACTGCTGTTTTCTTCAAAATAATTATTATCACCAGTCTGTTTAAAAGCAAATTGATGCTAGAGTTATTGTTATTGATTATTATTCATTGATTTAAAAACACACACAAAGAGAAAATTGGAAGGGAAGATAAGGATGATTTAAAAAAATCTAAAAGCATAACTAAAGTAAAATCTCTCAAAATTAGGGTGATCATTGTACACAACATGTTTTTACCTTACTCGCTCAGAGGTGGACCCAAAATGTGTTCACAAACTGCAGTCAACATTAAACAAACCCTGGAGTCGACTGGTACGCCATGTAACAGCTGGTGCCACACTCCATGGAGCTGGGAGGTTAAAGCGATTGTTCCCTAAACCAAAAACACAGGTCTGATGTATTGTGTTGCAAAATTACTCCCTCACTAAAATACCAACATTAGGTGACAAATAATTTTTGGTTTGGTTTCAGTAGTGTCCCTCAAACAAGAATAGTAATAATTCGGAAGCTTATAAAAGTGTACAAATTACACCAATTATACAACTAACCAACCGACTACAACCTTCTTGTAAGTTATTCAATAAAATAATGTAAGAGTCAAACACAGCTAAAGGGTCAGGGGTGTATGGGGCAGAGAAGTAGTGGATGACGGGCCCAGATGATTGCGCTGAGCTGGGCGCACGTAACCTAGTCCACCTGTTCCACAGCGATCCATGGATCTCCATGCCCACAGCTCAAAAGGGGGGAGGGGGACAAAATGCTACCTTTGTCTTCAACTATCACTTAACTTCAAGGGGACCACTACTAGTAAACCTGTAAGTACCAGGAAACCACAAGGGAGACTTGACTATCTGCCTGGGAATCAGCACTCGGCTTGCTTTGACCATCCCAGGCCCGCGATCGGTCTCCTCCTCCTCCCCCATCACCAAGAGGTCCACAGCCCTGCTAGGACTACTGATTGGCTGATTCACAGGCATCGATCCAATCACTGTACACGTCCACGGCCTCTGACAGATCTTAGGGGTAGCTGATTAAGGATAAAATGGTTTTATTGATCTGCAGAATAATGTGTAGAGCATTGTCATGAAACAATGAATATAAATATGAAAGGAAAATGAAAAGAGACGGGCATTGCGTATGGGCAGTGCAGCATCATCGTCGTCTTAATAGGCTTATAGTTTAATAAAAGTTGTGGTCCATCTATCACGTGTATTATAGTATTTTCCACAGTCAGTTTTGATCATCGAAAGCACCATGGTTTAAACCGGGGTCATTAATCTCCAAGTTTTTAGGCTTCCACCATAAAAAAACAAATAAGTGTTATTTCATAGATGAATATACAGAGGCCTATAGGCTAAACATGATGTTTTGAATTATTGGTGTGCAGTTTGCAGCGGTTTTTTTAACCTAAATAAGTCCGATACAAATATGTGGTTAAGACTTCATCACAAACACTGTTATAGTCAGGAATAATTGTTCACATTTTAAAGCAAGGATACATGTGATAGGTGTCTGGAACTCCTCCAGGCAGACGGTGCAGGATATTATTCCGGTATTTCTGGTTCTTTCCCTGTGGGTGAAAGTCAGCACACGTATGTCAACAACCGCACTCGAACGCCGCCATGACATGGACCGTTCCGTTTCAAGGCTTGCTTAACGCTTCCATACATTTTAACATCGCAGGACTTCTCGTGGTTACAGAAGGGACAAGTGAACTGCGTGTCCAGGTCCCCCGTCAGCTTCTTCTTAGGAGGGGGCTTCCTTTTTGACTTGCGACGACCCATTCTACACTTCGTTTAACCCAACGATAAGCCTGTTCGGAAGAGAGACACAAAATAAATAAAGTACTATGAACAAAAACCGACCTTCAACTCACAATATCAGTAACACGTTAGTGGTTTGATTAAAACGAAGTTATCATCGGACCGTGATCGAGCAGGTTTGGCAGCTGGTTGCTCTGAATGTCACGGAGTTAACTCAACTTAAGATATCCTGATAACGTGAAGCACTTCGGCTCCCAAGCAGCCTCACATTTCCTTTTAAACACGTGTTGGAGTTGTGTGAATGTTAGTGGCTGGAAACGTGTTTAAGCGACCGTACGCTTGTTACATTATGACGATAAATGTTCATATGGAAAGTTAACGAACCTCTTTTACCTCTACCAGATTGTAAAAATCGTAAACACACGTTGCGACCAGGAGGAAGTCTCCTTCTTAGATCCGGTAGGTCTCACAGGGCTTCGTGATTGGTCGAAAGGCGCAGCAATATAGCCTACTAGAGACGCCGCACTAGTCTTTACATCGTACGTCAACGTCGCCGCCATACTGGAGAGGCCACGACTGGCCTTTTAAATGAATTCAATTTATCAGGGGAGCTGCGGATTTTCTTGATAAAAAGCACTATTACGTTGACATTTCTCGGCCGACTTTTATTAATCTGTTTTATTCCAGTGTTAATGATCTGTATGTGGTCAAATAAATAAATAAATAAATAAGTAAGGATAATAATTATGATCTATATCATATGAATTAATATGGGAGAAAAATGTAAATGTTTTATAGTTATATTTAAATAAATAGTTATATTTATTATCTAGATAAAGGGCAGCTCTCCCGTTTACTTGTTTTTGTTTACAGGCCTCCCCAATATGGCGTCGACATTACCGTATCGCTGCAAGGGGCGGAAGCGGGTTGAAAGCATAGACGTGAGGTGGGTTGTTTCCACATGAGGGCGACATCAGCTCATCTATGATGATCTACATTTTCTTACGTAGTTGAACTATGCATTCAAATTGCGTTACATTTCTTTATTTGGTACATCATTCAGGTAAAGTATTAAATGCATGCTTGTTTTGATTGTTGCATATCATTTTATCAGATTCGTCCAATACATTGCCTACTAGCAGCATGGAGGTAGCTATGTTCCCCGGGTCCTATGTTCCCCGCTTTGTATGTGACCGGGGACCGAGGACCCTGTGAGCAAATCTTTTTTTCGTAGGATGGTAGGGGCAAGTACTGCCTTTTTCGCCTCTGATTCGCGCCTGTGATTTGTTAGAATGTCTCTCCTCTGATTGGTTATTCTCTGCGAACCGACTCGGATCTCGGATCTGACACCACGCCCACACTTCAAGCGTTTTATTATTTCGCTCGGCGTTGGAGGAAAACATGGGCGCTGTCACGTTAAAATTGTTACCGGCGCGAAAATTGTACCGGCCTACGTCATCGGTTTGTTTACATACCTGGCTAACAGACGACGCTGATGCAGAAAACATGTTTTACCAAACGACGAAATAACAGTAATACAGATAGCGGATAGCTATCTGTATTTATGATAGATAGCGATAACACATTGTGTCCTTAGCACTATATTGTATTGTCATTTAATTGTTGAATCGAAAGCAATAAAATAATTGCATCCGCAAAACGGTTGCGATCGCGTCAAATGACAAATGCTTGTGCCGTGTCAGATGAACATTTGTCATTTGACGCCGATCGCCGTTTATTTTTGATTAAACACATTAAATACATCAAAATATTAAAGTATAAAACAATTTTATCGCTAATCTATCATAATACAGATAGCGATCCGCTAGCTTATTATGTTATTTCGTCGTTTGGAAACATGTTTTCTGCATCGCGTCGTCTGTTGCCGGGCAGGTTGTCAGGATGTAAACAAACGATGACGTAGGCCGGTACAATTTTCGCCCCCGGTACAATTTTAACGTGACAGCGCCACACGGAAAACTGTTGTCGCGGTAGCATTGGCAGAGTACCAGGCGCTCCAAAATAGCTAGGCTATAGGGCATAGGTAGAGATACGGACGCAGTAAGGTATTGCAGTAATACAAGTGATTGAAATTGCCATTTCAACCACCAAACGGTCCAAGCACAATGATAACAGTTCATGCTTCAAGTCACACTGGGCGCAGCCATCTTGAATTCTGTCTCTGAATTTTGCTCGGTCACCACTGAGTAGCCCATAGTGCAGGTTAACCGGAAGGTTCGATTAATGGGTACATAAAGCACTCAAAATATGTATATCATTTATAAAATTTATCCAAAAATAGTGTATTAAAGTGAAGTTTTGTCGTGTTTTGGTAGTTACGGGTGTTTTCTAACGCCGTTCGGCGATGACGTCACGTTGGGGAGTCGTGGTGGAGGGAGCCTCAGCCTAGTACTAGAACTATGGCGTCTAACTGGGATGAGGACGAGGTAGCAAGAACACAAATGACAATTATGATGGCCCGCAGCCGATAATTTCGAGCCTGTTAGACGAGAGGTGAATGAGGAATTGCCGAGACTGATGGCCATCAAAGCCTATTAAATTCATGGTCAGAGGAGAATGAGTGGAGAGTTGGTGAAGGTGTCGCGCTTGAGCTAGTCTACTGCAGTATAATGCAGGTGCATACAATACTGACACGTGAGCCCACCCCCAGATAATCCCTACGATTAGTTTTCCGACGTTTGATGGTTGCCTACTAGGCTAGCTCCAGTAACCATTTTGCACAGTGTTTATTATCTAAGCTTTTACCTATTCCTCCAGTGAAAAGTGTTTGGTGCGAACGTACCGGTAGCCGCCGCCGAGTAGGCTGGTCATGAATTCAGCGTGATTATTTTCGATTCTACTCCTCGCGTGATTGATTGTCATTGACACCGTCAGAGGTACTGCGGTATCGCTGTGTTTTGGCAGGTGTGTTGTGTGGGCGGTGCCCGTCCCATGGAAACTGTGGTGGAGAGCTTGTGCTGTAGGGAAGTGAGTGCGTTTTGGTCGCTGGTCGAGGAGCTCAGCCCACGACCAGCAGATGTGTGATGTGCCTCACTCAGCATCCAGGATTTGAGGGATGCTGCCTGAATCCGTTTGTGCTGAAGATAGGCATACACAACACATTTCAAGCAGGATCATGGTCCCCCTTCAAGCCAGAACGAAACGAGTATGTTAAATTGTTTGTTTACTTTACCATTATTTTTTATAGAGTCCTATGAACCAACTTAAACAGTTTATAGGGCAACTAGATATTGTGTTGCATAGATAAACATGCATGAAAAAAAGGAATAAAATTGTTTTCCAACCCTACTTATCCCTAGGCAATACCGGTACACTGCGTACAGCAGGCAGGCTATTACGCTGGGCTTATGGAGTTCTTGGCCGGCAATATAAGGAAGCCTCTACCCTCCTGTCTGGTTTCAGCCATCAGGCAAACAATTTCAAGAGTGGTGACCAGGACCTATCATGGCTTTCAATGGCCACGTTTGGATGATGAATAAAAACTATATTGGACACGTACAACATGAAATAAAACAATTTTTCAGTTCACAAGAATTAAGTCATGCTTGTTCTGTGTGTGATCGCTCAACCGCCCTTAAAATGTTATAAAATACACAGAACACGTGAATTCATATAAAAACAGTTTATCCCAATTAATGGGGGTAGATTACTGAAAAAAGGGACAGGTTGAAAGGCAGGTTGAAACGCTATGCTATCAATCTCCTATATCTATGCTGTCTATCTATGCTGTCTATCTATCTATCTATGCTGTCTATCTATCTATCTAGGCTATCTATATAATGTATCTCTATATTAATCTCTCACTTATCTATCTCTTATCTCGCTCTTACTAGTCTCTATTCTCAATGGGTCTCGATCATGGACATATTAAAGGATGGACCACAGACCGAAAATGGCTGCCCATTCATTCCTATGGAAACTCATAGTGGAAACTGCTCAGTGGCGCAGGGCATCATACAGGAGCGATTTGCTTCCGCGTTATGGGGCCAAGACACGTGACCTATTCCGTGACGTACCGGATGCAGAGAGATCTTCTTCTTCTTCTAGTTTAAGTGGTGGATCATAGTTTTTCCCCATATACCGCCACCTACCTGAATACTACACAGGAGTTTGTGACAAGGACGTTGGCAAATGATACTTTAAATCGTAAAAATAAATTCAAAGAAAAAACCAAACCAACGAAACAAAATAAAACAAACTAACCAAAGAAATAAAAAAATAAAATAAAAATATATATATACTTAAGGTTAAATTCTTCTAATTAGGTTAGTATCTTTTAGCTAATTTATCAGCAATTTCATTGCCATATATTCCATGGTGGGCTGGAATCCAACAGAACTGAATAACTAAACCAAGGCTTATAATATTTAAAAGAAGATGCTTTACCTCTATCACCAAATCTTCACGTATTGAATTATCTGTTATAAAACTTAGTATCTACAATAGGGATGGGAAATCGTCCCTATTTTCAGATCATCCGATCGTAGTCACTGGCGATCGCTGATAGGCGATCCGATCGGCTGAAAGGGCGGGCGCAGTTACGTCAGCTTAAAAAAAAACAACAACAGCAAAAAAGAAACTCGCCTGGCGCTAACATGGCCGAAAGCAATTTGGTGCCAAAAAAGAATGCAAAATGCGGCTATTTGGCGCACATTTTTAAGTTTTACCCGGATGTCCACGGTGAGCCGAAAGACCTAACGCAACCTATGAGAAAACCTGTAAGGAGCATTTCATTTACGCAGCGCTGATCTCCTCGATTTAAATGTGCCGTGTAAAAAAGTAAAAAGTTACATTGTTGTGTTCAAAAATGTGACGCCGTGAATTATTATAATTTTGTGATTAAAAGAAAGATAATATAGCACACCACTTGTGGCGCACAGAGAAAAGTGTTTGGTAAGCAAGCAAGAATATGAAGAACAGAGGAGACGTGAAAAAGAGAGCTTGCGTCCGTGGCGCGGACCTCCGAAAAAAAGTGAGAAGGAAAAAAGATGCAACAGGGTTGTAATTAAGGGTTTAATATTCAGTCCTCAGTTGCACCGATCAAAGGGCTCTGTATGCAGACGTGTTGCTCCACCAGAAACATTTTCCAAGTACACAGTAGGCGCGGCAGGTTGTAGAGAATTATTTCTTTAACATCGAATGGCAGTAAATTAATTATAAAAATCGCCATTTCAAAAAAAAATCACGATCCTCCCTTCGATCGCTGATAGACGATCCGATCGAAAATCACTCCATCCCTAATCTACAACCCATCTAAGAGCGGTTATTATTGTGGCCATCTCGATTGAGTATACTGATAAAAAGTCACCCACTCTATATCCATATTCCTTTTTCAAATTCTGGAATATATATGCCAATACCACATTGTCCTTTGGGATCTTTAGAACCATCGGTAAATATTTTCAGATATCCATAAAATGAAGTATTTAAATAACTTGAGCAGGCATTAGCAAAACTTTGCTTGGTGAGATGCTTGCTTTTTCGAAATGGAATAAGATTGCAGCTGGGTAGGCGCTGAGAGGTGATGCATGAGGCATGATGGTGGCACGGCAGACAAGTAGAGGAGCATGATGGACTGGGATCTGATGAGGAAACAAAAAAGATTATCTAACTTAAGATAAAATATACTTTTTGGTAATCATTTGCGTTTGTCACACTGTTCATTCATTTCACTGTTCTTCCTCTCATTCCTTTCCTTACTTCTTCTTTAGGCTACCTGTCTTTGTTTCTCCCCTTCCACTCTTCTGCCCCAGCCAAACAGCCAAAAAAAGTGTTTTGTTAAAATTTGGGGTGGGCGGTCTTGTAATAAAAGCTTTTTTTTATTGTAACACTTGGTTCAAATCCTATTTCTTACACATGCAGCCATTTGGACACCATTCTATGATAGCTGATAACCAAGGTACACAACACTGTAATACTATAATCAAGAGGAACATACAGGCAGTTCAAAAAAAAAGAGGATAGAAACTTTATTGATCTGGAAACTTCATAAATATGTAAGATTGCTCCATAATAATACCAATAGTAAACATAGTAAACGTATGTAGGCCTAAAAAATTCAGTTTCAATGTTATTGGCTTAAGAAACACAGATTCCTTCCAACTAACTATTTACGAAAAATGCAATCAAATAATTTATATAAAAGTAATGTTTACATATCTACCAGCAACAAAGTTGGAGTAGCCTAACCCAAAATAATGAATTGTAAATACACCAACATTGTCAACTGCCATACATAGCTAAACCATAACCTGTCATACATAGCTAAACAAGCAAATGAAAATGAAATACCTACCAACGCAACTGAAATGTTAATATTAGACAATTAAAAATATTATGAAAATTACGTAGGTCTCCCATAATCATTCAGGTAATCAATACGTCCGTGCCTGTTACAGCTATTTCAATGATATGTGTGTTATATAACCGTGTTCAACGCCATTCATGGAAAGTAAAAGGACAAATCTCAGACTTTGGAAGTTAATGTAGTTAATGGAAGTTAATTCGGAATTTAATTTAATTCGGAAGTTAATGGAGCCGTGCACTTCAAAATAGGTCCATAGCAAGGAGCCGTTTGTTTCAGTACGGCTCCTTTCAGATGCCCACCCCAACATCAAACTGCTAATAAAACGCTTGAGGAGGCGTTTTGAAAAGAAAAAACTTAGATTTTTTTTAGAACAGGGTAGAAAGATAATTATGAGCCTTTGATATATATCCAGACATTTTTTGCGGAGACACAATCCTGTTCCCCACTTGTATTGGAGTGGACGGCGATATCTACTTCTGGGCCACATGAAATGATGGACCCCCGTCCACTGCCAGCTTAAACAGCTGCAATACCAGTGCCGTGTTCCAATACCCGTACTTCCATGAGTATACTTAAAAGAAGTACACTTTCTGCACTATCCGTACTCACTTGAGTACACTAATTTTTCAGATGTGAGTGCTGTTCCAAATGGAGTACTCTGTGGTGCACTTACCGGAAATGCACGATCGCGACAGCCGCCGCTCGTCACCCCGCCAAAAACATCCCGCTTTGAAAAGTGGTGAATAAATTACCCGTTGTGTTTAAAACATCTTTTTTAGTTGTGCAAATATGGGGTTCCGTTAAACGCAGCAAATGTGGAGAATGTGCCGACGTCGTCGACGGTTACCTCCTCCTCCTGACGGAGACAGACCAAATGCTAGGGTAGGTGTTATTTAAACGTCATTGTTTAGTATGCTTTTTTTTGTCTACCCAACGTTAGCCCAATTATAACAAGCAGGCAATTAGACCTGTCATTTAAGTTTATAGTGGGGGTTTACTTTTGTGATTATAAGTTATTAAAGTCGTAGTCATGTGATATTATGATATCAATGATCAAGTTTAGTCTATTTTTCGAGTTGAGAGCGCTCCAGCCTGGCTCCGCCTCTCCGCTACGTAGCTAAGATGGCTGCCGTTGAGAACGGGAAAAACGATAGACGCAGTACGGGCAGTGTCCTTCGATCCACACTTCACGATTAGCCCGTTTTCGAGTACGCCATCCCCGCGTCCTTTGAAGTATACTTCTTTTCGCCGGAATCTGAATTGGAGACGTACTGCTGTGTACCTCAAAATTTTGGGCTAGTAAGTACGGACAGTACGTATTGGAACACGGCACAGGCCTCTGAGCACTGGTGGATTGCGGAAGTAAGCCCCTATCCTGGGGTCTCGATGGGCTTTGGGCTGTCGTCTCGCCCAACGTGACGTCATGCAATGCATTCTGGGAGAGAATTTAGAAAGCTATGCAGCAAGAAACGCTCAAATATTACCATACATTTCGTTACCGTTTGTGTACATTTATATGTATAGATATATTTTTTTAACAACCAAATTGCGCAAATACGAAAAAAACAACCCTGCACTATGGACTTTAAACCAAGATAAAGAGAGTTCGCCGTCCGAGGAAAAGGGGCGTGTTCGTGCGTGTTGCTAGGCATCGTCCGACCCGGGGAACATAGGACCTGGGGATAGGGATGACTCCGAGGTGTCTTATGGGTAGCTGCCATTAACTGATTGCTTTTAAAGTAAGTCGTTTAGTGAACAATTGAATTTAAGAGTGCCAAACGTCTTTGCAGATCACAGTAACAAGAGCACGCGGGCCAAGCTTTAAAGCTGGTTCTCCATGCCTTAACACAACAATTTGACCCCAAAATAACGTGCGACTTTTATGGC
>OLKM01000585.1:156288-178788 GCA_900291075.1 Melanogrammus aeglefinus
CCCTGACCAAAGGGTCTGTGAATTTAAAGAGGCTGTCTTGACACAAGGTGGGCATGCAGAGAAGGAAGCTCTGAGGTCCCTGAAGAAGGTTCTTTCTGCCGTCGTTAAGCTGCTTCAGAACATGGCTGACAGTGATCCACCAGACGCTGCAGCAGGTGATGCCAGGATGCTTCTGCGTAGTATAGATTTTGAGTTCATTCTATGCATGGAGATTACCACACCCATTTTCAATGAGACCATCGCATCTGCTTCACTGCAGAAGAAAGACCTTGACTTGACAACATCATACACCATTGTGGGGGGAAGTTAACAGAGAGTAAAAGCAATGAGGAAGGATGAGGGGTCAAGGGTCCTTTTTTCAAAAGCAGAAGGGAACTCAGAGGCAGCAGGAATTGAAGGTTCCCAGGTGAAATTCCTGGACAGCCAGACGCAGAAAGTACCCAAAAGTACAAATACAGCAACCAAATCTGCTACGGAGGTACTACCCAAGCCCAAGACCTGGAGGAGCACTACTGAGGCAAGAGGTTTTCTATACCTTCCTTGATACACTCTCCCCAGGAGCTACACACGAGTTCAAGGGGAAGATGAGGACACCAACCGGGTTAATTCTTCATCAGGCCTTCACTGCCTACCATCCCAAGTCACTGAAAGGGCATGACAAAATGACAGAGTTTGCTCGATCTGTCAAAAGATGTATGCACGATTTTTATGACTGCAGTGAGGAAGAAACTGTGTGTCACCAGAGCTCAAGCCGTTCCTTACATCTCATCATATAGTGTCTATCCCCCAAGCACGTGAAGCTGTGTTAAAGTGCCTGAAAGACAATGATGTGCAATCAGTTTTTCCCTGGTCTGACTTTGCTACTATAAAACATATGCAACAATCCGGTGACAAACTGCTTCAGTACAGCGATCATTCTCGAAACTGAAGGCTAATAAAAAAACCCAGCTCAGAAACCGATGTGGGGAGATGGGTCACTCTCCGGGATCTTCTGCTGCGCTCTATCGAAAGGGGATATTCCAATTGACTTTATATACAAGGTCATTGAATCTATCAAACACACGGCCAAAAGAAGAATTCTCCCTATGACTCCACCACGACCGCACCATCTCCGTCCCCTGACAAATAAGCTCCAAAATCATAGCTTTCCAATTGTCATTATCACGTTGTTTGTGAAACACATGTTTATAGTTTTCCCTCTGGTTTTGCTGTGTTTTTACAAATATTACAAATATTGTAATATTTGAATAGGTTTCCTGTGTGGTGGTTTATCAATAGAGGTGTGGTTATAATAGTAATTGTCAGTACCACATCATTAATTTACTTTATCTAGATCTCCCTTAAAAATGTAATGCTTATTTATCACAGGATGAGGGATGAGGACAATTTCATCATACATGATGCATCATAGCTTTTGCATGCTGGTGGGGGCCCGTGTTGGGCAGAATGTGCCCTATTAATTTTTTCGCCCCTGCCCTGAGTCCGCCGCTGATCTGATTAATCTGGCATGACACAGAAGGTACAAAGACAGCATGCATTTAGGCCTACCATTTCACTGATATTGAATCGCATTATCGTACGTTCGCTCACTAAGCCTCTTCCCTCTTCACCACTCACAGTCAGTGAATGAACAGCGAGTCACTGACTGGTGGGTATGGGAGGAGTCGAATCTGAGAAAAATGAATGAGAAGAACAAGAGAGAAGAATCAGTTTGGTTCGTTCTTGTTAAAGATTTGTTAATTCAAACTGATTCGGTCGCGAACGACCCATCACTCCTGGAGAGTGAAATCACAGAGGCATAGGGTTAAGGATTAATGTTAAGAAAGTTAGGAAAATGCGAGAAGGCGAGTTATCCCATCCACTTATCCCATCTACTTAACCCAACCACATCGTGCCATTATAGGCGGTTCCATAATGGAACCGCAATGGAACTTCAATCACATTACAGTACAGTAGGGATGGATTTCATGATTCTTTTCCTTGATTCAGTTCGCGTTGGTCAGTTCGCCAAGAGTCGTTCAGAATCGTTTGTTCGTTTGTTCGTTTGTTCAGTCGAGTTTCCGATAGTGGTGAATCTAATCATGGAATGCACAGATCTCAGCTGAGTCAGTCAAATCAGCTCCTCCCTCGTTGTCATTCTCAAATGATCATGGAAGTCGGTCATCAATCAACACAACATTACGACTTTAACCCAACGCAGCCTGATGGGGCGTGGAGAGGTTTGCGTGTCCCTGTGAACCTGAGGGCTGTGTTGTCTGGAGCCTTTTGCTCCTGGTAGAGTCTCCCCAATGGCAGAGTGGTCTCAGGTGAGGGGCCAGACTAAGAATGGTTCACCAAGACCCCATGGAAAAACAATCAAAAGGAGGAGAGACCCTGACCGGAGGAAGCCCTCGGCCGGCGCCCGTCTTGGAGCCAGGCCCAGACGGAGGGCCCGTTGGCGAGCGCCTGGTGGCCGGGTTTGCCAAGGAGCCCGGCCGGGCACAGCCCTCACAAGCTACGTGGCACCCCCCCCCCTCTTCGTCCTGTGGCCCACTCCCTGCAGGAGCACCTGCTGGGGTAGGGTGCGCTGCCCCATGGGTGGTGGTGAAAGTCAGGGGTCCCGACGGACCAGACCTGAGCGGCAGAAGCTGGCTCTGGGGACGTGGAACGTCACCTAACTGTGGGGAAAGGAACCGGAGCTTGTGAGGGAGGTGGAGCGCTACCAGTTAGATCTGGTGGGGCTTACCTCTACGCACAGTCTCAGCTCTGGTACCGTACTCCTGGATAGGGGTTGGACTCTATTCTTCTCTGGAGTTGCCAGAGGCGTGAGGCGCCGGGCGGTGTGTGGAGATACTCATAAATTCCCGCGGCTGAGCGCCGCCGGTGTTGGAGTTTACCCCGGTGGACGAGAGGTTCGCGTCCTCTACGCCTAAGGGTTGGTGGGGGAAAACTCTGAATGTTGTTTGTGCATATGCACCGAACAGCAGTTCAGAGTACTCGGCCTTCTTGGAGACCCTGAATGGAGTCCTGTATGGGGCTCCAGTAGGGGACTCCGTAGTTCTACTGGGAGACTTCAACGCCCATGCACTCGGGTTTCTCTTCAAATCGTATAAATCTTTCGCCTTTTACTAAAGATTTCCGTGGAGAGGAGCAATATCCATTTCCTGGAGACACATAACCCCATCAGCTAAGAAGTACGACAGCAGTGAATATCTCAACATCACCGGCATCACCAGGGACCAGTCTGGGGACTACGAGTGCAGTGCGTGCGTGAAACGACATCGCCTTCCCGGACACCAAGACCGTCAGAGTCATAGTTAACTGACCGGACTCTAACCCGGGACCGGACTCTAACCCCGGATCGGACTCTATAGCCCGGGACGGGACTCCAACCCGGGACGGGACTCTAACCCCGGGACCGGACTCTATCCCCGAACGGGGGGGGTCTCCCCGCTGTTACCTGGCACGGGACCACCGCGGGAGCTGACGCTTCCTAAGCTGAGATCGGGCGTGGTGCTCAGGGTGGCCAACACGACAGACTATACAACCTACAAAATGACAACATCACCTGAGGACTCAATCCTCCTGCAAAACGCCCAAAACAAGATAGCTTACCTGACTGATGACATCCGTAGACTTTCTGCTGAGCTGCGAAAGAAAGAAGTTATCCTCTCCAGTTTCAGTGAAAAACTCCGGGAGAAGGAACTTTTACTCTCCAGCTTCACCGATCTCGCAACCGATCAATCAAAGCAGATCTCCACCCTCAGTGCAGCCCTCCAGGACACAGTCCTCTGGGACCCATCAGGCATCCGAGCACCTGTCTCCTCCACTCCTGGCCCTCAACCCTGGACGGAGGTCAGCGTTCCCGACCGAAGAAGAAGGCACACTAGGGCGGTCATACCTGCTCTGCCCCTCGGAAATCGGTATGAGGCCCTCGCCGCAGTCGAAGCTTCAATCACTCCACCGGCCAAGTCGGACGAACAGCAGGACCTGCCGCGTGCCTCGCCAGCCCAGTCATCACCTGCTCCGGCAATTTCCCACTGGACGCTTGCCAGGTGTCCCGGCAATTGGGGCTGCTCCTCCGGTCGATTCCTCCCTGGGGGCTGAAGTTATCTCCAACGGCTGTCCAAGGGTTCCTCCGGTGAAGCATCCGTCCGTCGCCGCATCTACCATCCAGTCCGATCAACCAGGCCAACAGCAAAATGGATATTCCTCATCCCGGCGAAGACTGGTGCAGGAGGCAGTCTCCAGGCGATCGGCACCTTTTCCCACGGTGCCTCCTGAGGCGGAGCCCGACAGTGCCTCTCCTCTCCAGCCCTCGGTGGAACAGCCGCTGCAGGGAGCTTCTGGAACCACTGCCACCACACACGGTACCCCCGGCCCCAAGATCCCAGTCATTCAGTCATTGTTCCCACCATCCACTCTGATAATCGGCGACTCCATCACTAGACATTTGCGCTACTTCAACGTTATCACGCGTTGTATGCCAGGCGCCTTGGTTACTGATGTCCTGGCTGAGCTCCGGGATATGCTACCAACTCTCCCATCTACAATTCGGAGGATTATCGTCCATGTCGGGTCAAATGACTCTGCCCGTTGTCAGTCAGAGCTCACAAAAACTGACTTCAGTGCTCTCATTAGCTACCTTAAACAGTGTGGTAAATCTGTATTTGTCTCGGGTCCAATTCCAACCATTGGGCGCAGGAACGACCGTTTCAGTAGACTTTTGAGCCTTAACACTTGGCTTCGGGACACTTGCGGGGAAACCAACGTGGGCTTTATTGACAATTTCGATGTTTTCTGGAACAGACAATCACTCTACTTGAGGGATGGATTACACCCAAACGCGAAAGGCTCACGCCTGCTAGCTGCAAATATCCACTATGCCGTGACATGCATTGACGCATGCGCACGCAGATGCAGTCGCCATGCTCAGAAATGACTTCCTGCCTCTGACTTCCGCTCCTCTCCTGTGGAAACTACGATCCCCCTGCAGCTTACAGCATTCTAGCGCCCTCTGCTGTCCCATTTCCGGCTTTGGCAACAATAGAAAAATACCCAAGACTAGGCAAAAGTGGAAAATATTGGAGTGCATCGCCGCGTATTACGGAGCTTGCAGAGACTTCCACCCCTCAGCTCTGTCTCCTATCACCATGGAGCTGTTTAATACACAATCCCTCACAAATAAATCCCTCCTCATAAATGACCATATTATAGAGAAAAGGCTTGACTTCATGTGCCTAACTGAAACCTGGCATAAACCAGCGGACTACTACGTGCTCAATGAAGCATGCCCACCTGGATACAACTACATGGAGAAAGCCCGCAGCTCTGGTCGTGGTGGTGGACTGGCCATCATACACCGGGCTGAAACTAAAAACTATCTCCTCTGGCAAATGCCTGACCTTTCCTCTATGGAATGTCTGGCCTTCAAATGCAAACATCCATACCCCATGACAGTGCTTCTCATTTACCGTCCTCCAAAGCCAAACTCATCTTTTTTACCAGAGATAAGTGATCTGCTGACCTCACTCTGCAGTATCTCAACAAACATTGTCATTGTTGGCGATCTTAATATCCATGTTGACAACCCCTCCTGTCTGTTTGCAGCAGATTTCCTGAATGTGCTTGAGTGCCTTGGCCTGCAGCAGCATGTTGAGGTCCCCTACTCACACCAAGGGGCACACTCTGGATCTGGTCATCACTGACACTGCCCTTATCAATAACGTACAGGTCTACGATCTTGGTGTATCTGACCACAAGGTGGTCTCAATGGCCTTTACTTCTATGCTGCCTACCACTACGCTTTAGGCGTCAAATGTCTTTTCGCAACTGGAAAAAGAATTGACGCAGCCACTATGAGCATGGATCTCCAGCTCATCACCTGCCCAGCATCTGCATCAGCGGATGAATTAGTGGAGATCTATAATACTACCTCACTGAGCAGTGTTTTTTGATCTCCATGCCCCGGTCAAATCACGTATTGTTAATTTCTCACGGTCTCTGCTCCATGGTTTCACTCATGAACTGAGGAAAAATGAAAACAGCTGGGCGTGTCTTGGAACGGCGATGCAGGCACTCTGGGCTCACAGTCCATAAGCTGGCCTTCCGTGAGCATCAAAAAGGCCTACTCAAATTCCCTTAAAGATGCTCGCTCACAGTTCTACTCCAGCCTAATAAATGAAAACCCTGGAGACTCTAAACAGCTTTTTTCCACCATAAAGCATCTCCTGAAACCGCAACAATCCTCCTCAACTGAAGCTACAGAAGAGCAATGTAACAGCTTCATTGACTTCTTCAGATCAAGAGGTCGACAGCATTCGGCGCTGAGATGTCCAGCTCTCCCATCTCTGCTTCCCTCTGATGCCAACACCCTATCTGCAAGTGTGCTGTCTCCCCTGCATCTTGCTGAGGTTCAGGAGAGCCATGTTGAGGAAATCATCAGGAAAATGAAAACCCTGTACCTGTACCCCTGGACCCCATTTCCCACTGCTCTGGCTTCAAGGTCACACACTCCCCACTCTCAGTCCTCTCATCACCAAAATTGTCAACCTTTCCCCTTCAGTCAGGCTGTGTCTCGCCGGCTCTCAGAGGTCGCTGTTCATCCGTCCCCTTCTCAAGAAAGCCCACCCTGGACCCCGGAGGTCCTAGCCAACTACCGGCCTATCTCCAACCTTGCCTTCCTGTCCAAAGTGCTGGAGAAGGTAGTTGCTTCTCAACTTCAGGACCACCTCAAACACAACAACCTATTTGAAAAATTCCAGTCAGGTTTCCGTTCAGCCCACAGCACTGAAACTGCCTTGCTCAGGGTGACGAATGACCTGCTGATGACAGCCGACGCAGGATCACCCTCACTCCTCATCCTCCTGGATCTGACTGCTCTGCATTTCGACACAGTGGGACACACACAATCCTCCTAGAGCGCCTCCACACCACCATTGGACTGTCAGGCTCTGCACTCAAGTGGTTCCAGTCCTACCTATCTGGCAGAACTGAGTATGTCTCACTGGGAAGATGCAATTCAAGACAGCTCCCTGTCTCCTGTGGTGTTCCACAAGGGTCTGTCCTCGGCCCCATCCTCTTCATTATCTACATGCTCCCCTCGGCTGTGTTGTCAGCAGACCATGGGATGTCCTTCCCACTGCTATGCCGATGACACACAGCTGTACATCAAAACTGCCCCAAGCCCCTCTGCTGCCATGTCATGTCTCACTGCCTGTCTTGGGGAGATAAAGGCATGGATGAGAAACAACTTTCTCCAGCTAAACAGCAGGCAAACACGGAGGCCCTTCTTGTTGGCACTCCACACCAGGTTCAGTCATCCTCCATAACTCATCTCACCTTCGACAGCCAGGTCATACCCCTCTCCACCACAGTCACAAATCTAGGAGTTATGTTTGACCCTCACCTCACCTTCAACGATCATATAAAGCATCTGTGCAAAATCTCCTCCATCTCAAAAACATCGCCAAGCTCCGCCCCACTCTAACCCTGCCAGAGTGCTGAGAAGCTCGTCCACGGCCTTCATCTCATCAAAGACTGGACTACTGTAATTCACTGTTCATTGGGATCACTGGCAGGAACATCCAAAAGCTGCAGTACATCCAGAACAGCGCTGCCAGGATCCTAATGAGAGTCAGGAAATACAACCACATAACCCCCATTTTACACTCACTGCACTGGCTCCCTGTCTCATTTCGTGTTGACTACAAAGTCCTCCTACTCACCCACAAATGCATAAACGGTCATGCCCCCCCTTACCTGCAAGAACTCATCACCCCCCAAACATCAACCCGCCCCCTCAGATCCAATAACAGTCTGTCCCTGCAGATCCCAAACACCAGGCTACGCACCATGGGTGACCGGGCCTTCGCTGCTGCAGCCCCTCGACTGTGGAACAGCCTCCCGGACCATTTAAGGGCAACACAGACACTAGACTGTTTTAAGACTGGCCTAAAAACCTTTTTATTCATAAAGGCATTTCCTACTTTTTAAAAAATGTATACATTTGTTTTAAACTGTCCTTTTGTCTAGCACTCTGAGATTCTGCTTAGAATGAAGAGTGCTCAACAAATAAAATGAATTATTATTATTATTATTATGTGGGTAACGATGGAGACACCTGGAGAGGCGTGGTGGGGAGAAACAGCCTCCCTGATCTAAACCCGAGTGGTCGTTTGTTACTGGACTTTTGTGCTAGTCATGGATTGGCCATAACAAACACCATGTTTGAACATAAGGGTGCTCATAAGTGTACATGGTAACAGAGTACCCTAGGCCGAAGATCGATGATCGATTTTGTGATCGTGTCATCTGATCTGAATCGGCATGTTTTGGACACTCGGGTGAAGAGAGGGGCGGAACTGTCAACCGACCACCATCTGGTGGTGAGTTGGATCAGGGAATGGGGGAAGATTCTGGACAGACCTGGTAAGCCCAAACGTGTAGTTCGGGTGAATTGGGAACGTCTGGAGGAGGCCCCTGTCCTAAAGATATTCAACTTACACCTCCGGCGGAGCTTTTCCAGCATCCCTGTGGAGGTTGGGGGCATTGAGCCGGAGTGGGCGGTGTTCAAAGCTTCCATTGCTGAAGCTGCGGCGGTGAGTTGTGGGCTCAGGGTCTTAGGTTCCTCAAGGGGCGGTAACCCTCGTACACCGTGGTGGGCACCGTTGGTCAGGGAAGCCGTCCGACCGAAGAAGGAGGCCTTTCGGGATATGTTATCCCGGAGGACTCCTAACGCAGTTGCAGGATACTGACGGGCTCGAAGGGCTGCAGCCGCTGCCATGTCGGAGGCTAAGCAGCGGGTGTGGGAGAAGTTTGGAGAGGCCATGGAGAAGGACTTTCGGTCGGCACAAAAGTTTTTCTGGAAGACCATCCGGCACCTCAGGAGGGGGAAACCGGGAACCATCCAAGCTGAGTACAGTAAGGATGGGACTCTGTTGACCTCAACTGAGGAGGTAGTCGAACGTTGGAACTCCTGAATCCGACTAACACGCCCTCTATGATGGAGGCAGAGCTAGAGGTTGATGGTGGTTCGTCGTCAATTTCCCTGATGGAAGTCACTGAGGTAGTTAAACATCTCTGCAGTGGCAAAGCCCCAGGGATTGATGAGATCCAGCCAGAAATGCTAAAAGCTCTGGGTGTTGAGGGGCTGTCATGGTTGACACGCCTATTCAACATTGCGTGGGAGTCGGGTACAGTGCTAAAGGAGTGGCAAGTTGGGGTGGTGGTCCCCATGTTCAAAAAGGGGGACCAGAGAGTGTTTGCCAATTACTGGGGTATCACACTTCTCAGCCTCCCTGGTAAAGTCTACTCCAAGGTGCTGGAATGGAGGGTTCGGCCGATCGTCGAACCTCAGATTGAAGAGGAACAATGCGGTTTCCGCCCCGGACGTAGAACTACAGACCAGCTCTTCACTCTCGCAGGGATCCTGGAGGGGGCCTGGGAGTATGCAGCGATCCGGTCTACATGTGTTTTGTGGCTCTGGAAAAGGCATATTACCGGGTCCCCCGGGAGAAACTGTGGGAGGTGATGCGGGAGTATGGGGTCAGGGGGTCTGTCCTCAGGCCCATCAAATCTTTGTACTCCCAAAGCGAGAGCTGTGTCCGGGTTCTCAGTCAGTCTTGTTCCCGGTGGGTGTTGGCCTCCGCCAGGGCTGCGCTTTGTCACCAATCCTGTTTGCGATATTCATGGATTCATGGATATCAAGGCGTAGTCGTGGTGGGGAGGGGTTGCAGTTCGGTGGTCTGAGGATCTCATCACTGCTCTTTGCAGATGATGTGGTCCTGATGGCATCATCGGCCTGTGACCTTCAGTACTCACTGGATCGGATGGCGGCCGAGTGAGAAGCGGCTGGGATGAGGATCAGCACCTCTAAATCTGAGGCCATGACTCTCAGCAGGAAACCGGTGGTTTGCCTACTCCGGGTAGGAAATGAGTCCTTAGCCCAAGTGAAGGAGTTCAAGTACCTCGGGGTCTTGTTCGCGAGTGAGGGTACGATGGAGCGTGAGGTTGGCAGGAGAATCGGAGCAGCGGGGGCGGTATTGCATTCGTTTTACCGCACCGTTGTGACGAAAAGGGAGCTGAGCCGCAAGGCAAGCTCTCAATCATCGGTCAATCTTCGTTCCTATCCTCACCTATGGTCATGAGGGATGGGTGATGAACGAAAGGACAAGATCACGGATACAAGCGGCCGAGATAAGTTTTCTCAGGAGGGTGGCTTGCTTCTACCTTAGGGATAGGGTAAGAAGTTCAGTCATCCGTGAGGAGCTCGGATTAGATCCGCTGCTCCTTTGCTTAGAAAGGAGTCAGTTGAGGTGGTTCGGGCATCTGGTAAGGATGCCCACTGGGCGCCTGTTCCAGGCACGACCAGTGGGGAGGAGACCTCGGGGAAGACCCAGGACTAAGTGGAGAGACTATATCTCAACACTGGCCTGGAAACGCCTCGGGCTCCTCCCGTCAGAGCTGGTCAATGTGGCTCGGGAAAGGGAAGTCTGGGGCCCCCTGCTTGAGCTGCTGCCCCCGCGACCCGACCCCGGATAAGCGGATGAAGATGAGATGAGATGATGATAACCTGATTTAAAAAAAATGTTTGAACCCCAGAGTTTTATTTAAGGTTTTAGATTTAGTCACCTCATCTTCTCCCTCTTATTTTAATGATGCTACACAAGAGACTCATTTTCATCAAAGGTTTTAGAAAAAGCTGTTTCCTCCCAACTTTTAACTTTTATGGCACAAAATAACTTATTTGAAAATTTACAGTCTGGTTTTAGAGCATTGCACAGCACTGATACAGCCCTCCTCAAGGTTACCAATGACCTGCTTTTAATTACTGACAGAGGGGAGAGTGCAATTTTAATTCTTTTAGACCTAAGTGCCGCTTTCGACGCTATACATCACTCAATTTTAACAACTTGTCTCAAATCCTTTGTTGGTATCAGGGACACTGCACTTGGTTGGTTTACTTTTTAATACAACCTGTGCGGTCACCATCGGCAACCACTCTCCATTCACAACCCAAATAACCTAAAGTGTACCGCAGGGTTCCATTTTAGGTCCTATTTTACTTTCAATATATATGCTCCCACTCGGGCAAATAATCCAGCGGCACAATGTTTCTTTTCACTGCTATGCTGACGACACACAGATATACCTCCCACTGAGACCCAACGATCAGAGAAGTCTGGCTGCTCTTTTAGACTGCCTTAAAGGGATAGTTCACCCATTCAGAACCGGCGTTCTATCTTTATAAAATCGCTATTGTAATATTAAAAAAAAAAAAAATTCCCTCTGTCTAACCCAGTCTTCCCTTGGCCCAGCTTTCCGGATCTAATTTTCTCCCGAGATGACGTCAAATGACGTGTTTGTCGTCATCTCGGGAGAACTTTGCTTGCCTGCTAGAAGGGCCGAGGACTACAAACCACTGGTTCCAAAGATTTGTGAGCCCACCAATAAGGGATGAGCGGGGGGGGGGGGGGGGGGCTTTGCATGTTTACAGAAAATAAGGTTCAACAGGCAAGAAACCCTACACCCAACTGCTGTGTAACATGCTGCTGAAATAATAAGGATAATCACAATAATAACAAGAGGTATTCAGAGAAACTCTGTGAATACCTAATACTACTCAAAGATCCAACTTATAGGACACAATGCCTGCAGCGTTATCCTATTGAATGTTAGGTCAACATAAACATCGTAATGCTGATGGTTACAATAGAGAATCGGGTTCAATTGGTGTAACTTGGGGGGCGGCAATGTGCCGGGCGTTCCATCCCGCGGTGTCCGGTCTGGTGTTCAGCTATAGGCCGCCTTGAGCAGATGTCCTAACCCGACTTCTTCCGCAGTGGCCTGGATATGAAGCTCAATAGATCTGAGATTAATAGAGTAGGCATATCTCTTATCTCCTTAACTTTAACTCGGTCTGGATTAAAATTGGTGCTACTCGAACCGCTAGGCATAACCATGCTAAATAACATAATCGTGTAATAAAGAAATTGTTCTGAACAAAACGCTGTGTTTATTCAGTTGTCTATCGAATGTGATCATTCAGAGTACTATGTGATGGGACTGTAGTAGAGGCGGTGTATAGAGAGTACTATGTGATGGGACTGTAGAGGCTGTGTATAGAGGGATGGTTGCAGAAGGACCCTCATCCTCACATATAACGTGCTGTGCTGGGTGTGGGTTGTTTGTTGTCATGCACACACAAGCTAAAGGTTAAACAGATGCATACAGGGTGTACGATAAGCAAATAAACATTCACCATACCGCCAGGATTGGTGTGTCTGATAAGTATTGATTCAAAAGATAATTTTCTGTTTGGGTAAGTTCGAGATTGACGATATACATAATTGCCTACATTTTTATTTTATTTATATTTTATCCCATTTCATTGTGTAGATTTATTGAGGTAATCATTGCTGTTATAAGTAAGCCTATAATTAAGAACTCTGATATTTTAGTTATTGTCACGCTTGTATCGTTAACAGTTTAATAGTTCACCTCCCCAGGAGATGGCGCCGTTAGTCATTTTATTAGTTTCTCTTTCATTACACATCCATGCTTATCCCTGTCACACACACACACACACACACACACACACACACACACACACACACACACACACACACACACACACACACACACACACACACACACACACACACACACACACACACACACACACACACACACACACACACACACACACACACACACACACACACACACACACACACACACACACACACAAGCAGCGCCTCCCCTTATCATCTCTCTCGCTCCTCTCTCTCCTGTACTTCATTATCGCATTATATACTCGATGGCTACATCGTGCATCGTTCCGCCTCATATTACACACACGTATACACACACGCCGAGCACGGGCAGCGGGCGGCCGCAGACCGACACTTTGGACCCGCGCGGGACATGAGCGCAGCCGTCGGCGATCCGCGGAGCATCGCGAGCGGACGGCCGATGTCTCTGGACCCCGCAGTACAGGTGATGGAAGTTTCTCACACACACGCACGCACGCACACGCACACACACACACACACACACACACACACACACACACACACACACACACACACACACACACACACACACACACACACACACACACACACACACACACACACACACACACACACACAGACCGATTATCGATAGTCCCGAAGCCAAGAGTTATAGAGCCTATGTTTTGACGGGGCAGTCGATGTATTCTTTATGATGGAGTTCAGCTCATTAAGACTGGAGCGACGCCGGGAACTTTTTGCGTCAGGTTTGCAATTTTAAGGTTCGATTTAAAATATGTGAAAGTCTCGTATTATCATTTAAAAGTGACGTTCATTTGTCCTCTTTGATTAATATTGGATTAATGTGTTTTTACAGGAAATCGGTCATCATGTGATTAAGGCATTTCATTCTTGGAAATGCAATTGTTTGTCTGTGTGAGAGGCAAAGACAAAGATGTTTATTTCTGGGAGATAAATAGTCCTACTCGATTTGCTGTTCATAACTGCTGTCCTGATATTCCACTTATTGTAGTTATTCAGCTGGGTGCCAACTTTGGTCTTTGTCACACTTCAGTTGAAGTTTATGGCACATTCTGGCGCACACACATGCACGCACACACAAACACTACACTACACTTTTGAAGGACCTTTGTACCACCCACTTACGCAAACTTAGCGTAAGTATGTACATAAAGCAACACTAAGTATATGTCACTTATAGTCAATGACCCTGAACTGTAAACCATTTTGTGTGTGATGGGCGCGCGTGTGTGTGTGTGTGTGTGTGTGTGTGTGTGTGTGTGTGTGTGTGTGTGTGTGTGTGTGTGTGTGTGTGTGTGTGTGTGTGTGTGTGTGTGTGTGTGTGTGTGTGTGTGTGTGTGTGTGTGTGTAATTGTCTGAGTGTATTTGTGTGTGTGTCTGTGTGTGTGGTTGTGTGTGTGTGTTTGTGCATGTGCATGCACACCTATGTATTTTTGTTTGTGAACACACAAAGTCATCTTCCAGCTTGTTTTTAGCCACTCTGTGTGTTTAGTGTTTAGCTCGCGATAGGCCAGTCTTTTGCTGATTCTAATTAACCTCTAGCTCTGGATTCTTCACTCACGGCTAATATTAGAATGTAGCCTATGTAGTGACGCTCCACCATTAGCCTGATTCTCAGATTCTCAGAGGACTAGCAAGGACCTTCTCTTTGTCAGCAGCACCCCACAGCTCTTTGATGAGCTTACTCGCTTAGCTTAGAGGTAAGTCCAAAGTTGTACATCCACCGTAATAATGTTGATACTTCACTGGATCAGACCTGCAATCTCACATCCATCTTTGCCTCTGCGACCCCAAAATGTTTAATGTTGTCACACTGACATGTTACAGTGCTGACTAAAAAGACTGTGATCACTGATATCTCATTGACTAATGTGAGCGTGAGTCTACATCGCTTTGGTTCCAAACCCACCAATAGGGCCATTGGTCAGTGTTAGGTTACCTACCGTGTGTACACATTACACACACGGGAGCGCAGTTTTTTTTTTTTTCTTCTGACCACAACTTACATTTGCAAATGTGTAAGCAGTGTTAAAGCTTGGGACTTTACAAGACCTTTCAAACTCTTAAAAATATTTTCCTCAAAATTGTACCGTCAAATATCTATTGGTTATAAGTCAGCAAACTTCCTGTGACCCCATATGAAAATCAGACAGCCCCCGGGGGGCTCCTGACACATGGGAGGTCAGTGTGGGTAGGCCTACTGACCTACTCAAGACTCACACACAAGTGCAATTGTAGCAGGATCTGATGACTGCTTAGCATGTGGCTGTGTTGTGTGTGTGTGTGTGTGTGTGTGTGTGTGTGTGTGTGTGTGTGTGTGTGTGTGTGTGTGTGTGTGTGTTGTGTGGTGTGTGTGTGTGTGTGTGCGTGTCGTGCGTGCGTGCGTGGTGTGTGTGTGTGTGTGTGTGTGTGCGTGTGTGGCTGTGGTGTGCGTGTGTGTGTGTGTGGTGTGTGTGTGTGTGTGTGTGTGTGTGCGTGTGCGTGTGTGCGTGTGTGTGTCTGCATGCAGGCGTGTCATTTAATTCAGTAATTGCAGGATCATTCCAAACTCATTCTTAAATTAGGAGAAAATTATTCAAGGCAGGCATTTATTGATCACTAATAATTGTTATTTATTATATCAAAAATCTAACCCACGAGATTAAGAGAGAGTGTAGATTTTATGAGCGTAAATGAAAGAAAGGCTGGCCTCTAAGTATTTTATTACATCTGGAAGGTTTCAAAAATTTCAGTCAGCAGTAAAAGAAGCAAAAAATACCTATTTTTATAACCTGATTTAAAAAAAACCTTCGAACCCCAGAGTTTTATTTAAGGTTTTAGATTCAGTCACCTCCTGTTAAACCTCTCATTTTAATGAAAACAAGAGACCTGTGAGGAGTTTTTTTTTTTTTTTTACAGTTTTTTAGATCACCCCTCCAGATAGCATTTTATCCACCAGTAGAGACATTTGTTTGATTTTACCCATTTTCAACCTGTCTCACTGTCCTTTTTATCCAAAATCTTAACAGACATGAAACCAAGCAGGTGCAGCCTTGATTTTTTTCCTCACCAAGTTTCTTAAAGAGGTTTTAAACACAGTTGGACCCAGCCTTTTATCTATTTTTAATAGTTCTTTAATCCACAATGTTTTTCCATCTGTTTTTTTATTTGCTGCAGTCCAACCTCTTTTAAAGAAACCCAACCTGCTTTTTTCTGATTTTAATAATTTTAGACCTATTTCTAAACTTCCATTTTTATTAAAAGATTTAGAAAAAGTTGTTTACAGTCCGGTTTAAGAGCTTTGCATAGCACTGAAACGGCCCTCCTCAAAGTTAGGCCTACCAATGACCTGCTTTTAACTACTGACAGAGGAGGGAGTGCAATTTTAATTATTTTAGACCTAAGTGCCGCTTTTGACACTATAGATCACACAATTTTTTATAAATCGTCATAAATTCTTTGTTGGTATCAGGAACACTGCACTTAGTTGGTTTACTTCTTATCTTTTCGACAGAACGTGTGCGGTCACCATCGGCATCCACTCTTCATCTACAACCCAAATAGCCTTTGGTGTACCGCAGGGTTCAATTTTAGTTCCTATTTTATTTTCAATATATATGCTCCCAGTCTGCCAAATTATCCAGCAGCACACTGTTTCTTTTCACTGCTATGCTGACGACACACAGGTATACCTCCCGCTGAGACCCAACGATCAGAGAAGTCTGGCTGCTGCTTTAGACTGCCTTAAAGACGTCAACCGCTGGATGGCCCATAACTTCCTCCAACTGAACAACTCCAAATCTGAAATAATACTGTTCAACCCGCCTACCACCATCACCAGTCCCATCAGCCTCGATCCATTGTCCAACAATATCAAGCCCACTGCCAAAAAATAGGTGTCCTTTAGTCATGTTTTCTCCATATCAGAACCATTTCCAAAATGAAACATTTTTTATCACAACCCGACCTCGAAAAATTAATCCATGCCCTCATATTCTCGCGTCTAGATTACTGTAACTCCCTGTTAACCGGCATCAACCATAAATCACACTCCCGCCTCCAGTTGGTTCAAAATTCAGCAGCTAGACTTCTCACTGGTTTTAACAGATGACTTCACATCACTCCTGTCCTTCGTTGCACTGGCTCCCTCTCTGTTTTAGAATCGGTTTTAAGATTTCATTGATCACTTCTAAGGCTCGTCATGGTCTAGCCCCCCAGTATATAACAGACATGCTGATGCCGTACGAGCCTGTTCGCAGCCTTAGATCCGCAGGCAGGGCCCTACTTACTGTTCCAAGGTCGAGGCTCAAGACCAGAGGTGATGGGGCCTTCTCCACTAGGGCGCCTCGGCTTTGGAACGACCTGCTTGTGGAGACAAGGCTTGCTGAATCAGTAAACTCTTTTTAAAGGTCATTTTTATCGACTTGCTTTTACGTGACGTCAACTTTTTATTCTTTTCATTATTTTTCTTCTCTTCCTAAATGTCTTCCTAATTATATATATATATATATATATGTGTATGTATATATGTAAATGTATATGTGGCACCAGCAAGTGTCTTATGAAATTCAAAACCGAGTGCATAGGAAGTTTAAGGGTCGGAACACAAGAGGTAATTCTTAATTGTAGAATGTATATATCAACGTATCCTACTTTCTTAAGTTCTATAATTTGTAGTAGTACAATAGAGATGGTAAAATTCAAACTACACTCTGTACACTCTGTGACCTCAGTGTGTGCACAGTCTTTAAACCTTAAAGACACGGACGTTGATAGGGTCTTTATGAGGATATATCATGGGTGACTGTAGACTAGACAACCATTGTTTCATTAAATATGTACTTAAAATATGCTATTCTGTTTGCATTACGCTGACCAGCATTCAGAAGGAATCAATGGTAACATGTAGATGTGAATCATAAACAGGATATCAGGGGTCATGAGGCTTTGGCAATTAGATTTCACTGTCAAATAAAAACCTATAAATGTTTATAAATGTTCAATGTAGGACAGGTTTGAGTAAAAGCTGATTCAAATTATGTGCAGCAAACAACTTCCCACTAGTCCTGTTCTATGTGGTCCTTCAATTCACTCATTTAATTTCAAAGTTGAGATTAGTTTAACATTGTCAAACAAGACACTGTTGAACAGGTTAGGACGTGTTGCATGCGACACTTTGCACCAGCCCTGTGTGTGTTCTGATGTGTATTGTCTATGAAGTCATGCAGCGTCAACACAAGAGGAATGGAATAGAATGTGTTTCTAGGCTGTCCAGGCAAACAGCTGTTAGGGTGTTGGTCAGTGTCACTTTTCTATCATGTGTACATAGCACACACATACAGCTCTGTTGTCGGCTCCTCTGTTTTTTGATTAAGTAGGCAGCCGTAAGGTCTATCCAGAAATGCCTCTGGCTCTGCTGACTCTCTTTGTCCCAAAAGAGGGATTTAATGTTGTGACATGCTATTGTATATAGATGTGACAATTGGCCGCATGCATGTATGTAAATATACTGTATATTCATGAATGTGTGTGTGTGTGTGTGTGTGTGTGTGCGTGTGTGTGTGTGTGTGTGTGTGTGTGTGTGTGTGTGTGTGTGTGTGTGTGTGTGTGTGTGTGTGTGTGTGTGTGTGTGTGTGTGTGTGCGAGCATGCATGCGTGCGTGTGTGTGTGTATGTGTGTGTGTGTGTGTGTGTGTGTGTGTGTGTGTGTGTGTGTGTGTGTGTGTGTGTGTGTGTGTGTGCGAGCATGCGTGCGTGCGTGTGTGTGTGTGTGTACGTGTGTGTGTGAGAGAGAAAAAGGGGGAGACAGAGAGATATGGACAGATGGAGATGAACAGAGGGAGCGAGAGAGAAGGGGTGGCGAGAGGGGGGGAGGAGGGGGGCAATAGGGAGAGAGATAGACCGATAGAGAGGGAGAGAGAGGGGGGAGAGTAGATGGGGTATGGTGACACATCAAGGGATTATCAATCTTGGCAAACAGAAAGCGTGACCAAATCACAAGTATTTCAATTTGATCTGTCTTTGTTTTCTAACATAATCCACGTCTCTGCGGTGATTATCGCATGATGATAATTAAACAAATTTGTGTAGCTTGTAGAAAATGTTGTATAGCATTATTATGGCACGTGTTGTTGCGTTGTGGTTGGTGTGTTATCAGTTGCTCTAGCAGCAGGTTTAAGTGCTTTGTACAGATTGTTGTTCTTTATTCAGACGCTCTTCATAGTCTGTAGTCTTTTACCAAAATGCTCAGATTTACCGTTTGTTTCATTAGTAATGTCACAGTATTTGTAACAGCGTTGGTAAGACTCGTCCTCCTAGATGGGCAGGGCAGTCGAGGGTTGAAGTGAGTCTCTTGTGTTTCTTCTGACTGGAGGGGGACGCTGGTCTGCTAATAGTTTAGTGTGCTGAGGGTTTTTCCAGCCAACAGAAGATCGTTACAGAAAAGTCCCCAAGTCGAAAATCGTTTGGTTCCAGTATTGATTAAATCTGGCTACATGTTTAATGGTTACTACAACAAGACTCACGAAAACAAAACGAGGGATTCATGAAGACGCTGACCGCCTCCGGCAGGCATTGTGGAATCAATCAGTGTTGGTATGAAGTTCAGATCAGTGCTTGATTCATTCACTTGTAGCAGCAGCAGCCTAAGCCTACAACCGTCTCAATGACACGAGTCGACCACGGGCGCTTAACTCAAGATCTGTGGTGGCCTTAAAATGTTTGTGATATGCCCATCTGCTCCAATGCAAGCTAATGACACTCATATTGGCACACACACAGATCCCCGTCTCAACGACGATATACAGTATATATACACATACATATACAGTATCTATGAATGAAATTCATATTGACGGTATGGCACTATATCCCTATTCTCTCCCATTCACCCATTTTGAATTTAATAGACCATTGTCGTTGCTTCGAGGAGGTCTGGTGATTCCGTATATGATAAATAAATAAATAAATCTAAATAAATAAATAAATATATATATATACATGTATATGTATGTGTATATATAGATATACACATACAAATTCATACATATAAAGGCATATATATATATATATTTATTGATTTTGTTGCTTCAAGGAGGTCTGGTGGTCTCCGTATATATAATAAATAAATAAATATATATATAAATAGTATATATATATATATATATATATATATATATATATATATATATATATATATATATATATATATATATATATACATACATACATACATACATACATACATACATACATACATACATACATACATACATACATACATACATACATACATACATACATACATACATACATACATACATATTTATTTATTTATTTATTTTATACAGAGATCACCAGACCTCCTCGAAGCAACGAAAGTGGTCTTAAAATTGAATTCAAGATGGGTGGGCGAAAATAGCGATAGAGTGCCAACATGGGAATGAATGAAACGCGCATTTAAAAGACAGCGTACAGGAATTGTGTCATTATTGCGCATCTAGGACCACGAGTCGATCTGGTAGCTGAGTCAACAGTCAACAGTCTACTTGGAATATTATAACTAAATAATTGTATATATAACACATATATTAATATTTAATTAATTCAATATTAAACCAATGCATTTCAATCGTGAGATTATTTTTCGACTTCAGAAGGGGGGGGGGGGGGGGTGTTGCGGAGGGTTAGTCAAAACAACAATCCTATGGTGGTGGCCATCGACTGCCCCCTTCCACACCAAGCTCACTGATTTAACGAGGCAGGGTTATTTGAAACAATTAATGAAGTTATTATGCGTGAGAGGTCATTCCTCCTTCTATTGAAATGCATTGGCAACAAGCCGCTGCTAGAAATGAATCTAAATTAGTTGACAAGAGATAGAATCTCTGTACATTAGACCTTCAACCAGGGTGTATCCTGGGATTACTCTGTGAAAGTTTTGGGTCTCTGGAAAAAAGCCGGTCCTAACCCTAACCCAAAACCTCAGGTGCTGGCCTGTGGACAAGTTTCTGAAGTCTGGGATCAAAAGGTCAAAAGGAGCCGGCAACACGCCCCTTATGAGATAACAAAAAGTTTATTTGAATTTCTCTCATAACTTTTTGTCATTATTGAAGAGAGGCCTGATTCTCATATGTTGGATGGCTAGGGTGTAGGCCTGGGAAGAACTTCAGGCCAAAATCTTGCAAACGGGCTGCTGGGTGAGGTGCAACGAGATGGAGCACTTGCTGAGGAATTTCTTGTAGGGTTGGAATCCCTAAGTTGATAATCCTATGCATCCTTTGAGACCCCCCTTGATATAAAAGAGACCCCAGGTCTACATCTTACTTGTTACCTTGACTCAGAAGTCACCTATTGCATCACTTCCTTTAGGGCTTCGGCCTCCTTATTGACCATTGTAGTATATTTGAATGCCCTCTTTCATAGATATGACACCACTGGGACGTGGCAACAATTCTCCATATCCATATGGGGAAGGGGGTGCTTGTGGACAGTAGGGGTGCACTAAACATAAATAGGAAGCTTGAAATGAGCATTTCAATCACCAGAAATAGTCAATACACTCTCAGGGGGAGGAATGACCTTTCACACATGATATGTTAATGACTTATTTTAAATAGCCCTGCCTCGTTAAATCAATGAGCTTGATGTTTTGATTTCACAAATCGGTCATAGGCTGGGTCACTACCAAATATGTTTGTGCGCATCTCTCAGGGTGACGTAAATATCCCCCAGACAGTGATTAAAGAAATGAATCACGTTGATTACAAAAGTAACTTAATTTAATTTAACTTAACTTATTAATTACAAGTCTAAACTGTAGAAATTGTAAAGATATAGGGGGCGTTCGATGGGAACCACCATAGCAACCATGAATTTGGTAAAAATGCAGCCTCCTCTAAATTATTATATGTAACCTATATGTAACCTTTATTTTCTTGGCGTTATCATTACATCCTTTCTCATTACATAGATGTAAATTATTGTTATAACGAGATCTGTAGCTGACCAATGACAATCCTCTCGGAAATTCTATGAATGAACTTCACAGTGACGGTATGACACTACGGTATATCCCTATTCTCGCCAACCCATCTTGAATTGAAAAGATCACTTCTGTTGCTTCGAGGAGGTTAATTTGCAGTTGCGGTGTTGTCAGCTTACTGTTACATTAAACTGTAATCAGAAAACGCAGTTATATGCTATGGACCCTGTAGTATCTGTCGTATAAAGGCTGGGACGAATTTCAAATTATAAATATGTACACTTGATGTTGAAAATATAGACCGTCGCGATTCCGAAACGAATGGCAGACAACACGGTTATACATATGCTATAGACCTTTAGAGTATCTGTGGTATAAAGGCTGAGACGAATTTCGAATTATAAATATGTTCGATCCATAACGTTAGCTCTCTGGCTCATAGCTCAGCAGACTAGAATACCTCCTAGAATCATTGCTTGTTGGCCGGAAACGGAAAGGGGTGCCGTTTACGTTTGGTTGTAGTCTTTTCGCACGGTTCTCCGTCTCAACAGTAGGGCTAGAACCGAGCGAAAAGACTACAACCAAACGTGAACACCCCCCCCCTTTCCGTTTCAGCCAACGAGCAATCATTCTTCCAACAGAAATCAATGGGAAATCAAGATGCGCTAAATGTGCAACACGATAGAAACTGTATTTTGCTACGATACTTGATTCAACCACTCTATTTCATCCTAGACAAACCACAAAGGGGGCTCAATGTAAAAAAACCGGAAGAAAATAATAGCTTACAGAAGCATATTGAAAAAAAGAACTATGAACTAGTTCATTTTTTGGAACTGTGAACTTCGTTCAAAATTTTTAATTCTGAACGTTTAACTGAACTAGTTCATTTTAAAATTTGTGAACTGAACTTTAAACTAGTTCACGTAGAAAGTGAACTTTCCCAACACTGTATATATATGTGGTCATTTCAAGGATCGCTGTGAGACCAGGTTGACCCGGT
>OLKM01000585.1:183997-186497 GCA_900291075.1 Melanogrammus aeglefinus
TGTGTGTGTGTGTGTGTGTGTGTGTCTTTTTGTGTGTGTGTGTGTGTGTGTATGTGTGTGTGTGTGTGTGTGTGTGTGTGTGTGTGTGTGTGTGTGTGTGTCAGAAGGTAATCTGAATAAACAGCCTTATTTTCACCTACTGACGCAAGTTAATTCCTCAGCCAGCAGACGTGAGTGTGTTTATGTTTTTTGGAGCGCTAGTACTATGAGGACATATTGCAGGTCCTCATAAGTACGTTCTCCTACCGAACTTGCTTCCAAACACAATATAGAGGTGCGGAAATTCATCTGCGCACTGCTGTTCCCCTTTCAAAAAACCCTTTGCCAGATCGCCCTTCCATCTTCTGCCTTCAGCAAGATATTTGGACGGTGCATTCTTCCCCTACAAAGTCTTCATGGACGGGCCACATGACGGCGACAGAGGTCGATGACTGACGTTATCTGTGTGCATTAACTTCACGCAGCATTGTACAGAGAAACAAACACGCTGATGTCAACCCACGCTCTGCAGAGTCTTGCGGCAATACAACGTAAACGGTTCAGCGGGTTGTTGAACGAGAGCATCCACACGCCTCTGACACGGCTTCAGGAAGAGCTGATGGACTTATAGGAGGAGTTGATGGCTTTTAGAAGACATGTGGTCAGGATGCACCGCGTTGTGTTGACCTTACAGCCATAACCCAGCAGTGCGGTCGTAAAACACAGCAGATGCTGAGAGAGGTGCTTAAGGTGCTGATATGGAGCCAGAGACACGACAATTAAAGGGCCTCTCAGCCAGCCCTCTTCCTCCCAGGCCGTGGTCTGTACACACACCACTGAACCCTCCCAGGCCGTGGTCTGTACACACACCATCAAACCCACACACACACACACACACACACACACACACACACACACACACACACACACACACACACACACACACACACACACACACACACACATAAACACATTACCTGAGAGACACACACACACCTAAGACACACCTGAGACACACACACACCTGAGACACACACTCAGACCTGAGACACACACACAGACCTGAGACACACACACACACACACACACACACACACACACACACACACACACACACACACACACACACACACAACACACACACACACACACACACACACACACCTGAGACACACACACACACTTGAGACACACACACAAACACACACATACACCCACACAAACACCTGATGTACACACACACACACACACACACACAAACCCACATAAACACACTACCTGAGACACACACAAACACACACACACACACACACACACACACACACACACACACACACACACACACACACACACACACACACCTGAGACACACACACTCAGACCTGAGACACACACACACACACACACACACAACTGAGACACACACACACACACCTGAGACACACACAAACACAATAAGCAAAATAAATATGTTTCGGACATAACAAAACCTAGAGAGGTTGAGGTTTCGTTTTTGTGTATGTCTTGTGTGGTCCCGGTAGCACTCCAGTAGCACTCTGACTAATACATTTTGGCACCTGGTATAGTATTATAGATCCTACAATGACCCAATCTAACCCTCAAACCTTCCCTGAACACAACTCATGAAATTCAGAATCAGTTGAACAGGTTTCTGACATTGTCCAAAACAACTAGAAGCCGTGAAATGTGTGGATATTTACTATTTGCTATTTTATCTGAACCATACACGACATTATCTGTATGTGTATGTGTGTGTGTTTGTGGACCAGACCATGGGGTGAAGGGAACTGTTCTGTGGTGACCTCCATGCACTACCAGGGATGGCCACAACATCACCTCCAACATCACAGTAAGACCCTCACTATGATAAAGGGGATTATTCTACGTCAAGCTGGGAAAGTCATTTGTTTTTGCAAGCCATTAAATAATCGACCCTATAGCGACATCACAAGTGGGGTAAAGTAACACAATGAAAGTACCTAACATAACTGGTTTAAATTAGAAACAAAGGCTCTTTGTAGCACTGAAGGCCGATCAGTCCCATTATGTGACCATAGCTGTTGACCGTAATGATCTCCTCTATGAATCTATGAACTGACCTATTGGATCCATGTTCACCGGCTGACTGGAAGAGCTTTGTCTCATGCAGTTTGTTGGACGTCATTTTGAACACGGAGCCAGCCCCACAGCCCCCGTCCCTGGCCTCGGTGGAGACGATTGTCCTCACCATCTTCCTGTCCATCATCATCCTCATGACCGTGTTTGGCAACCTTCTCGTCATGGTCGCTCTCTGTAAGGATAGGCACCTACGGTAAGCTCTACACACCTGTAGACGTCTGGTAATACCTGTAGACACCTGTATAGATTGGTAGACCCCTGTTCATACCTGTAGACACGATATACACCTGTAGACACCTGTAAGACACCTGTTAATACCTGTAGACACCTGCATAGACCTGTAGACCCCTGTTTATACCTGTAGACTCCGGTATATACCTGT
>OLKM01000585.1:201497-208997 GCA_900291075.1 Melanogrammus aeglefinus
TACGTTGTTGACGTTGTGTGTGCTCTCAGGACACCGGTTCTGACATCTTCAATTTGTCCTCCCTTGAGCAACCGGCCCTATCCTCCTCAACCTAAAATGAAACAGTCTGGGAAACAAGACGGGGTGAGTGGGGACAGATGGGGGCCCTGGATGTGTTTACTTCAAGGGGCTGAGCATATCTTCCTGTAGGGTATCCTGCAATTTGTCGGGGTACAAAGAAATTACTCAATCAGAATCAGGATAATTCTCAACATGGCCACAATAAAGTCAGTGTGGGGTGACTCTGAAGTCTTAAAGCAAATCAGGAGAAAGGTAATAATAACTTTAGCCACTGTAGTAATGTATCGTTAACGGCCAGCCTATTGTCACTCAACCACCAGGACTATGAGAAACCTCATAAGAAGCTCCGCCTCCACTCTGTATTTCCGCGTTCCCGCCAGAAACATGACTATATATGAACATTTGTTCATTATTGTTATCGCAAACCAAATATGTTGTAGCGTTCTCCAACTGTCAAAACATGGAGAGAATCAAACCCTGATGGCGGCCGTGATTCTGTGAAGCACAGTGCCATGTTTTGGTTGAGGCCGCTGCCATCGGCCAGCTGTGCAGACCTGCACTCGAGTCTTATTGGCCGGGAGCCCAGGACATCAGACTTCATTAACCAATCAAAGCACTTCCTGGGAGAGAGTAGACCCAGACAAACAACGGATTTCAGTTTGATGCTTCATCCTGCATTTCTTTGAGCTGACAATGGGAAGCAGACGAAAGGAGACATACACCACACACACTCTATTAGGGAGGGAGGAAGTAAGGAAGGAAGGAAGGAAGGAAGGAAGGAAGGAAGGAAGGAAGGAAGGAAGGAAGGAAGGAAGGAAGGAAGGAAGGAAGGAAAGGAAGGAAGAGAAGGAAGAAGGAAGGAAGAAGGAAGGAAGGAAGGGAGAAGGAAGGAAGGAAGGAAGGAAGGAAGGAAGAAGAAGGAAGGAAAGAAAGAAAGAAAGAAAGAAAGAAAGAAGGAAGGAAGAGAAGGAAGGAAGGAAGGAAGGAAGGAAGGAAGGAAGGAAGGAAGGAAGGAAGGAAGGAAGGAAGGAAGGAAGGAAGGAAGGATGGATGGAAGGGAACGCATTTAGAGAAAGAGAAAGGAGAGAAAGAAAGAGAGGAAGTAACGACATGTCAGTTTAATCCTTTTGTTCCTGCAGTATCCATAGCATTTCTGTTGGAAAACCTCCCCCCGCCTCCACTCCAGAGAGCGACATCAGGGTCAGGGTTACATTACAACATGTCCCTCCAAAGTTATTAACTTGAAATGAAAGGTACACAAAGCTCTCTCCTCTCCGCTGCCAGGGGTCATGGTGAGGTCACCCTCACCATGACTCTGAAGTCTGACAGACTTATGCACAGTGTGACGTCACATTTTTTAGTTAATTCCTTTACGAAAATGGACTTCTGTGTGTTTTGGTGTAGTCATTTTTCATTTTACATGGCGGTCGTCTCTGATCTAAATTAAGTGCGGCGAGATATTTGTTGAAAAAAGAAAAGTGTCCTATCTTTATCAGGACATCAAGGCAGGTGTCCTGTGTTAGGCTACTGGTGTCGCTGTATAGTCATTAGGCAGACACTTCATCCAAAGAGACTTGCAGTGAGTTCACTAATTAATTGAGGAGCGGTTAGGGGCCCTCCTGCTCTCGGGGGCCCACAGGTTAGGCTGTGGACACAGGGGTTCAAACCCAGAACCTTTTGGCGAGGAGTCGAACAACACTTTCTTGGCTCATTGTATGTACTGTTATGAATTTGCCTTAAGGCATGCAGCTGCAACCCGAAAAGCATGGGAGATCATTTAAAAACGAGCAAAAAAAATCCTAAAAAGAAGGATGCAAACAAGGACATTAGTCATTTGAAATCACATTATCCCCATGACACATGCAAGCACACACACACCTACACACAGATTGAACATAGTATGGGGTCAGAAAAGTCTCATTAATAATGAATGCACAGAGAAGGATTCACAAATGTATTTTGTGATTTACATATAAATAACTCTCTTCTCACAAATACATTTCAATGCACACACAAATGGATATCGGTATGTATAAATGTAAAATAAATCCATAAACAAAAATAAGGTTCACAAAGATATTTCTGATCCATACACAAATATGTCTTTTTTTAAATAAATGTAATATAAATAATAAATAAATAATAAATAAATAAAAATATATGAATTAATTATATAAAAAAATTATATATCGATATACTGTATATATCGAAAAATATAACGATTTTGAAAAGTCGGCAACGAGACGAGGTCTTGTAATGTGACATGCTTGCGATCTGCAATTTTTTCGTCTGCAACGAAAACCCCATGACGAAGGCATAGCAGAAATTTTGGGGAATCACATGACGTATCCATTGCTGACATGGAGGGAATCCCGCGAACAGCTTGAGCACACGGGCAGTGTTTACTAACTAGTAAAGAACTAACTAGTAAAGTAAAGACTAGTAGAGATGCGCGGTTGGTAGGTCATACCCGCGGACACCGTGGATAATCCACGGTTTGGGTGGATTACGTGAAAAAAAGTAATGCTTGGAGGAATTGCGGGCAGGTCGCAGTTGAAATAAATAAATAAATAAATAGTAATTAGGTTAGCTATTGACTACAAACGGTAAACTGACAAATTATATATTTCTATAATCTTCCTGCTTCCTAAATCTCCGCCCAGTGCTCGTCCGCTGGTTTTCCATAAGCATTCCACTGTGCGATCATCCCTGCTGCATATGCCCTCACACATTGTTGAAATCATATGCTGGATGCTTTATTCTTTCTTTGTGGCTTTTAGTTAATGATCGGGCTATATAAGACCACATTGGCTATGTTCGCTGACAACAGGGGACATTTCATAGTGGTTGGACATTTTAGCGAGCCGACAGGCTTTTTGTCGGGACGCGGAGCACGCAACTCAAAATCGGGATGACATTACAGCTCATCGCCGCATCTCTACTAGCTAGACTTCACTGCACAACGCAGAGGACCGCCATCATAATGCCTAGTATAAGAACTCGGGATCCATTGTTATTTACACTTTGTTGCTGCGTTGATGCCACGTGAAGCACTGCATTAAACACGGTCAACGTTTCTACAGTCAAATCCAAAAGCCATCTATAACCCTGTGTTTACACCAAACGCGACGGGGCGACAAGATCCCATACAAAGTGAACGTAGAGACGCGTATCGGGCGAAATTTTCGCGAGAGAAAACTGGCGACAAAGTCGTTGATTCGTCGCGCCAGCACTGGCCATCTTCTGCAGAAGCGCGTGAAATTCACGTGGATTTGTGGCGCGACCAAGTGATATCATCGAACCCCATAAACGACGGAGCTTTCCGACGTCTCTCCCTCTTCCACAAAAGGTAAAGACATGCAATGCTCGTTATGTCGGACATGGTTGTGAAATGGAGGACCTGGTGTCAAGTTGTGGCTCGACAAATTCGACAAAACTTGCACAGCAACAGATTATGATGTGTGGCGCGACAAAACTTCGGCGACAACGCGAACGGGTGACAAATTTCGCGTTTGGTGTGAACGTAGGGTAATGATGATTGTGATGATGATGAGGATTATGATGACGATGATGACAATGAAGAAGGTCATTATGATGATTCAGGGTTTACTTAGCGGTGACGACACGTTATTTGGATCACAACGGTGCTGCAGCGCGCGACTCGCACCGCGGTACTTCGCCGCTGGTGTGTGGCCGGCTTTCGTGTGTTCACACCAAACGCGACATTTGTTGCCCGTTCGCGTTGTCGCCGAAGTTTTGTCGCGCCACAAATCATAATCTGTCGCTGTGCAAGTTTTGTCGATAACCACCGTTGCATGTCTTTACCTTTTGTGGAAGAGGGAGAGACATCGGAGGACCCAACGCAGTCTATTCAAAATATTGTAATGACCACGAAAGAGGCAGTGAATGAAGTATTGATTGGACAGAAATTTATTAGATAGGCCTACCTAATAAACCGTTGGAACACACAAGACCGGAAAACATAGCAACGCCGGTAAACCAACCCCGTGAAGACCAATCCCTGCGAGAGCTCCCCGCACTACGGCCATCCGGAGGCTCACAGAGCTTTTGGCCGTGATATTATATATATATATAATTATATAATATTATATACTATTAAATATAGAGCTCCGGGAGTCGCAAACGGCAAGACTGACATTCTCCTCCTTGCTGCAGTTCACCCCGGGCTGCAGTGCACTGAGTTTGACGGTTGAACGCTGATTGGCTGTTACGTTACACATGTCACTCCGTGGCCACGCTGTTGAACGGTGATTGGCTGTCATCACGTGAAATTCACGTCAAAGTTGAAATATTTCAACTCGAGCGAATTTGTCGCGCCACACTTTCGCCGTGCACAAGCGAGCGCGTTCACGAGGATTTGTGGCGCGACAAATCAAAACGTGTCGCCGGTTTTCTCTCACGAAAAATTCGCCCGATACGCGTCTCTATGTTCACTTTCTATGGGATCTTGTCGCCCCGTCGCGTTTGGTGTGAACGCAGGATGATGATGATGAGGGTGTCACGTGCACGCGCATTAGACACGTGCACGCGCATTTGCCCCCCCCCACCACTGAAATCAGTCCGGCGCCTCTGCGAAGGAGTAAAAGCTGCGTTCACGCTTTGAACTACACACTTTTCCCCTCTAGTTTCGACTGGGTTTTGGGATTGTCGGTGCCGTTAAAGTAGTAAACGACACCTAAAATCTAAAAACCCAGTCACTGCAGTCATGTGATTGGCTGAAAATGAGGGAGGCATCTGCTTGGCTACAGACAGCACCTTATTGAAAAAAATCCATTTGTGAATCCACATATAGGCCTAAATACAGACCAGTTCACACACAAATGACAAGTTCACAAATGAAAAGCGTTGTGTAAATTGAAGTTTAACAGTTTGTATATAAATGTAACAACACCCAAATACTTTTTGATGAAAATTGCAAATATTTTTTTAATTCATATGTTTATGTATTTATATTACATTTATTTAAAACAAGACACATTTGTGTGTGGATCAGAAATGTGTTTGTGAAACTTATTTTTGTTTATGGATTTATTTTACGTTTATACATACCGATATCCATGTGTGTGTGCATTGAAATCAATTTGTGAGAAGAGAGTAATTGACATATAAATCACAAAATACATTTGTGAATCCTTCTCTGTGCAATCATTATTTATGAGACTGTTCTGACCCATACAATAGAGGCTAATACTGTCCCATGCTAGCTATGCTATCTGGAGCATACTGTTTTATAAGGTCTCATTCCCAAACTCTCGATTACACCGCCATATGAGTCATCTGGAACTCTTCGGGTCCCCCATTCTCTCTGTGGGTCCATGTATTTATACGTTAATCAGTAGATAGAAAAATACTGACATCAGTGCCACTCTACCCCACGCATCATACTATTCATACAACACTCTGTATGTCTGTGTGGTTCTTTTCGACAACCGTTCATCCGATCAATTTCACCCTTGGCGGCTGTATTGCTTAGGACTCAATTAAGTGCTGTCTGGAATGTTAAGTTGTTTGGATGAGCGCTTCTCCATCAAACTCGCATGCTCGCGGCCGTGCAATCGGCTCATTCCAAACAGGCCCTTTTTGGCATTGCACTACTCGACTATTTAAATTCCGGCTATAATTAATGCTAACTTGAATGGCAACACCACATGCCACTACTGTTCCTCTACATGCCTGAGACAATTTCATACAAAGGGATTTACATGTGAGGCCAAGAACCTTTGAGCCTATATAAACATTGGAGCGGCTACAAACTAATCCAACTATTGTATGAAATCTGGCATAGAAACTTAAATCGAAACAGATTAAATAATCGATATTCCTTTCTTTCTCCTAATAAATGAATATTGAATTTTGAATATTCTTGTATGTATTGTTGTTTGATGACTAGCTCTTTCTTCAATTCTCTGGTGTGGGTCATTTTAGTCTATGTATTCTTTGTTCTACAGTCATGGGTTCATGTAGAGATGTGTAATATCTGTGTGGTTTGATATATTCTCATTGTTTATAAGATATGATAAAACTGTATTCACTTAATCCTAGACGGGCCATCCAGGTATCACATCAGAAAGAACATTACTGTAGCAGACAGAGTAAAAATGTGCAAAAGAAATATGTAAAAGAAAGAAATCTGGATACACAGAATGAGCAGCGTCAATGTAGGGATAAATTCAAAAGAGTGTTTGTCCACATTAGGAAGTAGAAGCTATGCATTATTGACAAATACGACGAAAAAGGACGATCATTGTCTTCATGTTAAACATCTTTGGCTGTTGTCAAAACACCTCCTGTTGTGCGTTGATTCTCTCGATAACACGTCTGTCTTTAAGCTGTGGATATAACATGACACCAAGTGTGTGTCACTGCTGACCTGTACCTGAACTACATCAAGAATAATTGAGAGTGCAAAGTATTTTATAAAAAGCCTAACCCTAACTTCCATCAGTTCAGCTATGGTCTTGTGATTGTATTTGTCTGCCTCAACTTGAATCTGAATCTGATATGGCAGCGGAACTGTTCTGAACGCATCCAGATGTTCACGACTTATTTCCTAATATTTTCATCTTGGAAAATATTTGATACTTCTTCCACACACATCTACTGTGATTTATTTATTTTAATCCAAAGTGAATACAGAGACAAACCCTCTCCCAGTTGAGCCCCTCCCTCTCCTAGAGGACAGACCCTTTAACCTGGCTGCAGACATATATATACTTTATACATCAAATATATTATAAACATAAAGAATAATCTGTGTTTATAACACATGAATATAAGAGATACACATCTAGAGGAAAGTGATATCTTTAAAAAGAAAAAAAAAAGACAACCTTTGCCACATAAAGGATGCTAGCTCTGCACTGGCTTGTTTATGTTTCAAGACAAGGTTTGTGTTCTTGTGTTGTTGTTGGTTTTGACCTCACAGAGCCGCTGTGTGACTGTACTGGTCTATTCTTACTGGCTGCTGCATGGCTATTCAAATAAATTAGATCAACGCTAAATATTGCCCCAGGACATTTTGGAAGTGAGCAGCTCTCAGAAGACTGAAGAGATTGAATTAAAGCCTAGTTCTTCTCAGGACAGGAGAGTTACAGACTCGCGACCAAAGCGGCTAGACCAATCTCTTGGTGAAAAAGTACCAGGCCCGTCATTACACTATTGGAGGGGTTTTGGTTCAAATCACAATGTGCCCTACACTATATTGATATAAAAAATACCCCAAATAAGAGAGAGCAGAGGACTAGAGAGGTAAGGGAAAGAGAAAAGAGCCTCATGGTTATGGTTGTACTTTATTCATCTCAGAAATTACACACAATTTAAAAAAGGATTTAAGAATTTTTTTTAAAAAACAACAACATAATGCAATGTACTTTTAGACATAATTATACAAAAAAAGAATAATAAGTTCAGAGTTGATGT